>PVIY010036380.1:0-25506 GCA_004026745.1 Myrmecophaga tridactyla | reverse complement strand
CAAGTGCTATCCAGAGAAAACCCCCTTACACTCAGCCACATGAGAGAATGCTGTTTTTTTTTTTAACAATTAAAGCTTTATCCTTTATGTTCTGAAGATAAATTTTATTGAGATACCCAGTCATGGAATTGCCCCCACTTTTTCACAGCACCCTTCCTCAAATCATCCAAAGCCCAAATACTGTAACCAAGAAATTAAGATTTAATGAGTATTTATGAAGACTGAATCATTATATAGATGCCTTTATCTTACTTGTTAGTATATTGTACAATAATCAAAAGAAAATACCTGAAATTACTGAGACCCACTGAATTGTGATTGTGAAAACTGGCCCTGCCTTGCGCCCTTTGGTAGTTAGGTTCAGGTGTCAACTTGGCCAGGTGATGGTGCCTAGTTCTGTTGCTGTGGACATGAATCATTAGCCTGTGAAACTCATCTCTGGCTGGTTATAACTGCAGTGGGCTAAGGTGGGTACCTTCCACAATGAGTGAGGTTTAACTTCATTAGTTGAGGCTTAAAAGAGAGATGTGAGAAGAGAGCTCAACATAGCACAGCCCAAGCAGCCCCGTGTACCTCATCTCAGCTCTCGCAGCTGAGCCCAGGCTTTTGGAGATGTAGAAAGGAATCACCCCAGGGGAAGCTGTAGGCCAGCACACAGTGCCCTGTGTATTCCCATGTAAGAAAGAACCTCAGATGAAAGTTAGCTGCCTTTCCTCTGAAGAACTATAAGTTTTTAAGTAAACAAATCCCCTTTTATTAAAAGCCAACCCATCTCTGGTGTGTTGCATTTTGGCAGCTTTGGAAGACTAGAACATACCCCTAATAGTCTTATAATCACAAACATGGCCCCTAATGTTGATGAAGGAACTTGAGTAAACTCAGAACTAACCATGGACTTGTTCTTGGAATAGTTAACTTAGTTCTAGCCTAACTCCACTCCTCTACATTTGTAAATTGTAGCTGCTTATGCTTGTTATTGTAATGGCAACAACCCCATCTCCCCTTGTTTAAATTCATAAAAACTTTAAATTCCTCAGACTCAGACAAGTTATTTAGGCTGTGAGTTCCTCTGGTCGCCTGCTTTGCTTAGCAATAAACTTTCCCTCTTTGGAACCCCAGTATTATAGATGAGCTGCTATGTACATCAGGCAGAGAATCTTGCTTTTGTTTGGTGTCAATTTAGCAACTCTGGTGGGACCCAGATACCCATAAAGAGTGAAGAGACCAAGTGCCCCAAGTTCTGAAGCCCCAGCAGGACAGGAAACATGGTAACCAAACCTTTTGTGCCCACTAAGCTCTCTAAGTCCAGAAGCTTGGCAACCAGGTTTCCGTCTGCCCTGCCACCACTCCAGATTCTTTAGTGCTTTAAAACTTCAAAGAGAAAAACAGTTTTCCAGTTCCAGGTCCAGACATCTGACTAGGTGAGCGGTCACCAAGGTGGAAGTGGACCAGGAAGTTCATGCTGGGGTTCTGGTCCCTTGATCTGGGTTAGAGGCCCCGATTGTTGCTTCCAGAATGATCCCCCTTGCCCTGACCTCAACACCTTTCTGTTCTCTGAGTAGCATCCTGTATGGGGTACAAGGCCCTACCTGAGTCTGTCTGTCAAGTATACACCTGAAATATACTGTAAAGTAAGGAATCCAACAATCAATTTGTACTTAATGAAACTAAGCATGTGTTTAATGTCTGATTAATTGATGTGTTACTTAGATTATAGTATTAAGTTTCCATTAAATTGTTAGTCGGCATGTTACTGCAATTATATTTTTCAGTTGTTCCTAATTGGTTACTGTTCTAGTTTACTTGCTGCCAGAATGCCATATACTGAGAAATGGAATGGCTTTTAAAGGGGGGAGTTTAATAAGTTGCAACTTTGTACTTCTAAGGCTATGAAAATGTCCTAATTAAAGTAAGTCTATAAAAATGTCCAAGCTAAGGCATCCAGGGAAAGATACCTCGGTTCATAAAGGCTGATGACATTCAGCATTTCTCTCTCCTCTCAGCTGGGAGGGCACATGGCAACATCTGCTAGCTTTCTCTCCCAGCTTCTTGTTTCATGAAGCTCCCTGGGATGTGTTTTCTTCTTCATCTCCAAAAGTCACTGGCTGGTGGACTCTTTGTTTTATGGTTCTGCTTTCTCCAAAATACTTCTTCTTTTAAAGGATTCCAGTTAACTAATCAAGACCCACTTAGAATAGGTGGAGACATGTCTCTATCTAATCAAGCTTAACACCCACAGTTGATTGAATCACATCTCTGTGGAGGTGACCTAATCAAGCTTCCAACCTATGGTACTGCATACGGATAGGAAGAAACCATTTCTCCCACAAGATTGATTAGGATTAAAACATGGCTTTTCTAGGGTACATAAATCCTTTCAATCCAGCACAGTTACTAATTATTGAAACTCTTTAAAATGGAAAATTCTAATAGCATTCCTGAATGTAGCCCTTTGAGCTGTATTTTGAAAAGTTGGGTAGGTTTTAGTTGTGAGCCTATGAAAAAGCACACACAAAAAGCTTATTTCAGTAATATAGTCTGGCCTCAATATGATTTAGAATCAGAAGAGAAATGGTCTTAAATTGGTTCTTTAGAAAAACACTATTACAATTACATTTGTTCTACAAAAGAAAGCAAAAATAGTATTTGATAGTGTATATTCAATATTTTATTTGCTTTTCAAAAGTCAATATTAATGAGAAAATGAAAAATTCTACCTGCAAATATTAGTGGAGAAAAGAAAAATGTCCTTCCTGATTTAAGACTGGAAGTTCTATGGAGCATTTATTAACTCCTCCTTTTGTACCTCATTATCAGAGATAAAAGAGCCCGAGATACCCATCCCATACTTGTCAGGATACTCAATTCAGCCAGGACCACCCTTTAAAACCACCAGCTGAGTCACTGGAAAAATTTCTACCTTTCCAGCAAGTGCTTACAGAAATAGACAAACAGGAAGGCTCAAGAGAAGTTGTGCATTTACATACCTGTTCTCCATATCAGATTTATATAACTAGGAAAAGACTCTTTCTTTGAGAAGACTCAAAGAAAATAGAAAGCGTAATGTGCTGGTTTGAAATGATGTGTGTCCCCTAGAAAACCATGTTTTAATGAAAATCCCATTTTGTAAAGGCAGAATAATCCCTATTCAAAACTGTATGTTTGAAATTGTAACCAGATCATGTGATTTAATTAAGAATGGTTGTTAAGCTGGATTAGGTGATGACATGTCTCCACCCATTTGGGTGGGTCTTGATAAGTTTCTAGAGTCCTATAAAAGAGGAAACATTTTGGAGAATGAAAGAGATTCAAAGAGAGCAGAGAATGCTGCTGTACCACGAAGCAGAGAGTCCACAAGCCAGTGACCTTTGGAGATGAAGAAGGAAAACACCTCCTGGGGAGCTTCATGAACCAGAGAAAGCCAGGAGAGAAAGCTAGCAGATGACGCTGTGTTCATCATGTGCCCTTCCAGCTGAGAGAGAGAAGCCCTGACTGTGTTCACCATGTGCCTTCTCACTTGAGAGAGAAACTCTGAACTTCATCGGCCTTCTTGAACCAAGGCATCTTTCCCTGGATACCTTTGATTGGTCATTTCTATAGACTTGTTTTAATCGGACACTTTCTCGGCCTTAGAACTATAAACTAGCAACTTATTAAATTCCCCTTTTTAAAAGCCATTCTGTTTCTGATACATTGCATTCCAGCAGTTAGCAAACTGAAACACTTAGTTACTTCAATATTAGCAACCTGTAACCCAAATTGGGCTAATAGTCAAGCATACCAGAGAAGAATGAAAAAGGAGGATTCAAATTAGTGAGTTTTATATTCCTGTTCCTGCTTTTTGCATCTAACTTTCTATTTGTGTCTGTCTGTTTGTTCAATGTATATTTTCCTACCTCTGGAGGGTAACACCCCAAATTAGCAAACAAAAATTCTTAAAAGAGTTCTATTTAAATCACTTGAAAATAAATGAGTGCATGTTTATATTTATAAATTAGTATTCCTGGAGTTGGACTCTGGGGAGGGGAGTAACTCTCTAGGTACCAAGGTTGAAAGTATTCATGTAAGAAAAAAATAGGGATTTAAGGAATGATCTTGATTACTGAATTGCTATATGGATATTCCTTTTTATTTTCTGGTATATTAGAGTACATAGAGAGAAATACCTGAAGTCTCTAAATTGTCCCCTAACTGCTTTGAACTCTGATAATGATTGTATAGCCTTATCTTGTACTCCTGTGATTGTAAAAACCTTGTGACTAACTTCCATTTGTACCCACTTATACAGTTTTTCAACTTTAGAGTCTTGTAATCACTAAAGACAGCTCCTAATATTCATTAATGAAGGGTCTCTGTTGGCCCAGAACTAACCTGTTCCAGTTTGCTACCTGTCGGAATACGATATACCAGAAACGGAATTCCTTTGAAATAGAGGAATTTAATAAGTTGCAAGTTTACAGTTCTGGGCTGTGAAACATGTCCCAATTAAAGCAAGGCTATAAAAATGTCCAATCTAAGGCATCCATGGAAAGCTACTTTGGTTCAAGAAGGCCGATGAGGTTCAGGGTTTCTCTCTTAACCCTAGAAACACACATGGTGAACGTGGCAACATCTGCTAGCTTTCTCTCCAGGCTTCTTGTTTCATGAAGCTCTCCTAGGGACATTTTCCTTCTTCATCTCCAAAGGTCTCTGGCTGTATGGGCTCTCTTTCCTTCTCATGAAGAAGGAAAACACCTCCTGGGGAGCTTCATGAACCGGAGAAAGCCAGGAGAGAAAGCTAGCAGATGACACTGTGTTCTGTGTTTGGCTCTCTCCAAAATATTTCCTCTTTTAAAGGATTCCAGTAAGCTAATCAAGACTAACCAAGAATGGGAGGAGTCACATCTCCATCTAATCAAAGGTTAATACCCACAACTGGGTGTGTCCCATCTCTGTGGAGATCATCTAATCAAGTTCCAACCTACAGTGCTGAATGACTAAAAAACTGCTGCCTCCACAAATGGATCAGGATTAAAACATGGCTTTTCTAGGGTACATAATCCTTTCAAACTGGCACATAACCTAACCCAGGTCCAAAGTTATCTTGATAATGGATCTAACCAAAGTTATCTTTGAAACTGGATCTAACCAAACCAAAACGGGGCCTGCCTGATGTGTATAGTAGTTTAGACTAACCTACTAACAAGTCACCTATCCCTCCTTATAATACTAAAAATCATGCCCAATCATCATATTAAGGCTGCCATTTTCTTACATTTAGTGACCAGGCATGTCATCAATCTGTACATGCTCATATAATTAGGTCACCTCTAATTACAAATCTGGGGCCACAGCTGATACAGTTTGGGATGACAGATTTTTGGCTGGATAGACCATCTGATCTCTTGCTCTGTACCTAGTAATAAATGTTTTTTCCCTCTGTCTCAGGAATTGGTCATTTGAGTACATCAGGCAAAAGAATCCACCATTTTTGATAACTTTAGTACTTAAAAATTAAATTACAATTAAGCTGGTTAATTGTACTAAGCTAAAGGAGACCACTTAGGAGAAAGAGGAAAACCTGGTCCTGTTCCAGGGGAGGCTATTGGAAGCTCCCCAAATTATACTAATAGAAGCCTGGACGGCCAGAAAGGTCATATTTTGCTGGGAACTCATTTCATCAGCCAGTCTGCCCCTGAAGCATTGAGAAAGCTGCAAAAGCTTCCCATGGGCCCACAAACTCCCACTAATGACCTGTTAGGCTGTCTTTTAACAACTGGGACAAGGCCAAGGAAGAAGAGAAGGCAATGAGAGGTAAGCAAAAGACCAGAAAATAGGCTCAACTTATTGCAGTTGCTGTTAAAAGCACCCTGTCCCTATATGGTAAAAACTACTTATTACATGCTATGGTCTATATTTAACAGAAACGCATCACTAGTATCACAATAATAGTAAGGCTAAATAATGGAGGGGGACAAAAGTCAAGGGGAGTTTGGGCTTTTCTCTTTGGTGTGGGTGTGTCTGTTATTTTTCTCATTGGAGCAATGAAAATTGTCTAAAATTGAGAGTGATGATTACACAACTAAGTAGGGATACTGTGAAATATTCATTGTTGTTGATTTTGGATAAAATGTATATTATATGAATATATATCTCCACAAAACCTGCAGATCCAAAATAAATAAACAGAAAGATTCAAGTGCTAGAGAAAATGTGGAGAGAGAAATACACCTCTTCAAGGCTGGCAGGGTAGCAGAATGGGGCAGCCCCTCCAGAGATATTGTAGTGGATCCACAAGAAGCTAAATGTAGGGTCACCATATGGTGAAGCAATCCTGATACTGAGAATATATTCAAAATAACTGAAAGCAGGACTCAAATAGACATTTGCATACTGATGTTTATGGTGCCGTAATTCATGATACTCAATGGCTAGAGGCAGCCAAAGGGTGCATTGACTGAGAAGCAGAATGGCAAACTGTAGTGTATACGTAAGATGGAATATTGAGTGGCTACAGAAAGGAATGAAGTTGTGAGGCATGCAAAGAGGTGAATCAATCATGAGGACATTGTGCTGAGCAAAATTAGTCAGAAACCCAAGGACAAATATTGCATGGAAAATGGGGGCCTAGATTGTAAGCTTTTACAGCAGTCACATTTATTCCTGAACTTTAAATGTTATTTCTAAATTCTGAGATGCTGTTTTGTATGTGTATCATCTGGTATCTTCCTGGAACTTTAGGTATCTGTGTGACACCTAAGACTTAGATCTGTAGCTCTGAAAGTCAGCATTGCTACATATAGCACCTGTTAAAGAAACCAAAGAAAGAGATCAGTCTTCAATTAGAGATAAGAATGAAGCCAATCTGGTTGGGACTAAAGTGTATCAGAATACAGGGTAAGGGATTTTACTGTCTTTATTTTAGAACTTTACCTACTGTTTGAGACCAAAGGAAGAAAGGTTTATTTTGTATAAAACCAAAATTTTCTGTAACACACAATCTAACATGTCTGTCCAGTTCAGTTAAATAATCTAAACACATGGAGCCTAGAATTTGGAAGGTGTGGCAATTCTATATTGCTTAATGTAATACCCAGATACATTTCAGAGTATGTTGGGCAGTGTGCTGGTTTGAATGGATGCATGTACCCTAGCAAAGCCATGTTTTAATCCTAATCCCATTTTGTAAAGGCAGCCATTTCTTCTCATCCCTATTCAGTACTGTATGTTTGAAACTTTAATTAGATCATCTCCCTGGAGATGTGACTCAATCAAGTGTGGTTGTTAAACTGGATTAGGTGAAGATGTGTCTCCACTCATTCTAGGTGGGTTGGGATTACTTTACTAGAATCCTATAAAAGAGGGAAATTTGGAGAAAGCAAGAGATTCCTGAGAGAGCAGAATGATGTAGCCATAAGAAGCAGAGAGCCCAACAGCCAGCGACCTTTGGAAATGAAGTAAAACACCTCCCGGGGAGCTTCATCAAACAGGAAGCCTGGAGAGAAAGCTAGCAGATAATGCTGTGTTCTCCACATGCCTTTCCAGATGAGAGAGAAACCATGACTGTGTTCACCATGTGCCTTCTTACAAGAGAGAGAAACCCTGAACTTCATCAGCCTTCATGAACCAGGGTACCTTTCCCTGGATGCCTTAGATTGGACATTTCTATAGACTTATTTTAATTGGGACATTTTCTCAGCCTTAGAACTGTAAACTAGCAACTTATTAAATTCTCCTTTTTAAAAGCCATTCCATTTCTGGAGCAGCTAGCAAACTAGTACAGGCAGATAATTAAAAAGTATTGGCAAAGTCCCTTGAGGGGCTGGAGAAAAAAATATGGAACAATTAAACCTTCCCACCTGGGAAATCCCTGATACTCTCTCAAACATTAGGGACTCCCAGGTTAACAGGCCAAGTCCTTGATCTTGAGTCTTGTTCCTATGAAAATTATATCTGTAATGGAGAAGGTAAGCCTACTTAAAATTATGCCTAAGAGTTGCTTCCAGAGAACTCTTCTGTTGTTCAGATGTGGCCTCTCTCTCTAAGTGCAACTCTGCAAATAAACTCATTTCCCTCTCTGCTATGTGAGGCATAACATCCAGGGGTGCAAGTCTTCCTGGCAATGTGGGACATGACACCCAGGGATGAGGTAGCCTTGGCACCATGGGATCAACAATGCCTACCTGACCAAAAGGGAGAAAAGGAATGTAATACAATAAGGTATCAGTGTCCAAAAGATTTCAAATAGAGTCAAGAGGTTATTCTAGAGGTTATTCTTATGCAAGCTTCAGCTGGATATTGCTAATTGCCATGATATGCCAAGCCCCAACCAAGAGTATTCCTGTAAACCCTAAAGAATACTTAGGGCTCTGAGACTCTATAAAAGTTTCACTCACTAAGCTCATTGTTCAGAGACCTATATCTCCAGATAGTTCCTAGACCAGATAAGCCTGAAACCCAGAATTACCAGTCTCTCCAAGAGCATCAGCCAGTTGCATCCCCTACCCCATAATATTGACACCCTTTTTGGCATGAAGAAGTTATAAAGGTTGCAGCCCCAGTATCCCTCAACATTGAAGAAAGAACAAAAACAAAAGAGAGGAATTGTAACTGTTAACCAAGAAATTCAGAATTAATAAATGATTATGATTACTGAATCAGTATATGTTTTTTTTTTCTATAGTGTAGAATAGCAAAAAGTTATTACCTAAAATTACTGAAACTCAACTAGTCTCAGCCTGGTGTATACTTACTAAGGTAATTGTTATTCTAGCCTAATTTCAATCTTTGTTAATAGTTGTTATTGTAATGGTAACAACTCCATCTCCCTTATTTGAATCCATAAACTCTCTAAACTCCCTGGACTCTTTTTTTTTCTGTGAATGTATTTCTTTTTTTTTTTTTTTTTGCCACTTTGTTGAGATATTCACATACCATATAATCATCCAAAGTATGCAATCAATGGTTCAGAGTATCATCATATAGTTGTGCATTCATCACCACAATCAATTTTGTGATTTTTTTAACCAAAAAAAAGTTAAAATGAGAATAGAAATGTAAAAGAACACTCAGGAGGCAGGGCAAAATGGCAGCATAGGGAGGCGTGGCATTTGATTAGTCCTCTAGAGCAGCTAGTAAATAGCCAGGAACTATCTGGAACAACAGTTTGGGGGACATCCTGGACTGGACACACATCGTACACCAGTCTTGAATGCTGACATCACAACAGGAATTGTAAGTAAAGCCCCTGAACTGTGCTGCTCCTCCCCTACTGGCACGGCATGCTGCTGGAGACAGTTCCTTGCACGTAAAAGAAACAGACTCTACTAGGAGTAAGGGAAGGTAGCTCAACCAAGGTCTGATTACAGTTTTCATTAACAAATTTTGATTGCTGAATACAAGCTCTAACCACAGATAAATCCGGAGAAAGCAGGGAAGTAATCTTGTAGTCCCTCTCACCCAGCAGAGAAGAAAAGGAGCTAATGAAGAGAAAAACAAACAGAAAAACTGGATGCCCCTGGAGTTGGCCAAGCTCAGAATATTGGAAAAAGGCAATGCCCCTTTATAGACTCTTTATGCCTCTTGACTGATGAACCTGAGGGATGGGGACTACCTCTGAAAAGGGATTTTATTTTCTTTTTTAAAGTATTCTAAGTAGCTCACTAGAGAAAGCCTCAGGCATTTTCAATTGTGCATGCTGACCCAGGCAAAGGCAAAGTTAAGATAGGTCTGAGAGACAAAGTAACAAGTTAACTGAAGGAGAGAATTCCCTAAAAGGCATTTTCCCCCCAAGAAAATGGGGGCAGTTCCCAGCTCAGGTGGCAGCACCCAGCTCAGGTAGCAGCCCTCCTTCAGAGAATTCAGACCTCAGGGCCTGGGAATCAAAAGCTGCTTAAGTTTGTCTTTCACCTCAGCTGCTGTGTCAGCCATGCCCCTGGCAGGTTGATAATTCAAGGCGACACATCACTCTATGCCAGTGGGGAACTGTTGGCTGGTAAGCATCACCTGCTGGGCAGGATAGGAAAAGCATAGACTCTAGAGGCTCCACAGGAAAATCAGACAACCTGCTGGGTCTCATCCTCAGGGAAACTTGATATTGATTACACCTTTCCCCTGAGGCATAGGCCTGCCTTGTCTGGGAAAATATGATTGAGGTCAATCATATCTGGGAAACCCTCTTCAAAAAAACGTTCCAGAGTTCCAAGATGGTGGCTTAGTGAGGTGTAGAATTTAGTTTGTCCTTAGAGCAACTAGTAAATAGAAACAGTACCGAACAACTGCCAGGGCCCTATCAGTGACCAGACACACAGCGTATACCAGTTTGGACAAGCTGGACCCACTGAGACCTCACACAGAACTGTGAATCCCCCAAGACACAGAGGTGAGCACCCCACCTCCACAGACATGGCAGCCTGATTCCCTGAGGGAAGGGAAACAGACTTTACTATCAGTAGGGGCTTATCTCAACCAAGCTCCAATTGCAGAATTAATTAACAAATTCTGACTACTGAAAATAGGCCCCCAGATCAGACAAACTTCAAAAAGAGCTAAAGGTACTACGAGTTTTTGCCCAACAGAAAGGGGGCAGGGCTGATGGGGGGAAAAACAAAACAAACAAACAAACAAAAAATACAGACATTTTGGATCAGACAGCACAAAATACTTGAAAAGGGCTGGACCCTAAAAAAGGGGGTGGAGGCACATAGAGCCTGGAGATAGATAGAGCAATATACCAACTTAAGCTCTTGATTAACAAACCAGAGGAATGGGGGTCCTGCTATTAGATAGAATGGCAAGGCTTCTCAGGCTCCAACTGCCCCAGGCAAGGATGGAATTAAACTTCTCTGACAGACAAAGTGGCTGGAGAAAGGAGTTAATTCCCCAGGAGAGGGGTGGGGACCAGCTCAGGTGGAATCCCTCCCTCAAGGAATTCAGACCACAGGGACTGGAAATCTGAAGCAATTAAAGCTGGCCTACAACCTCTCCTCTATCTCAAACACACCCCTAGCAGGGAGAGTTTGCTGAAGTTAAAGGCACCACAACACTTTATGCTGGTGGGAAACTACAGACAAACAAGCACCACATACTGGGAAGGATAGGAAAAACACGGAATCTAGAGGCTTCATAGGAAAGTCTGTCAACCTGCTGGGTCTCACCCTTAGGGAAAACTGGTGCAGGTGATTCTTCTCCTGAGAGGAGGCCAGCCTGGTCTGGGAAAATATGAATGGTGTCTATAATATCTAAGTAGAGCCTCCTTTAAAAAAAAAAAAAAAGGCTCCATATAGGTAGAGCAAGAAACAGAATAAAAGAACTGAAAATTTCTGATCTGTTAAACAAAACCTATGCTAGAGGTCTAGAATAAACTGAATTGAAAATCAAAGAATATTTGGTAATGGCTGGTGGTGATGGTAGCACAACACTGAACAAAATGAACATCACTGAACTATATAGTAAAGTGAGGTTAAAAGGAGAAATTTTACAACACAAACAGTAAGCCCTAATGTAAACTATGGACTATAGTTAACAATATAATTATACTACTATTTTTCATCAATTCTAACACACGTTCCACAATAATGCTAAGTGTTAATAAGAAGGACAATTAATGTGTGTGAAGGGGGTATATGAATACTATTTTTTGCATGATTTTTCTGTAAACCTACAACATTTCTAATAAAATAAAGTTTTAAAAGCTAAAAAAAAAAAAAAAAGAAAGTCAAAGAATATATCGAGAACAAAACCATCCAGCAAGGAAATCCTAGGTAAAAGCAATTTCTACAATAAACTAATTAAAGAAATCAAATGCCTAGATGTCAGCAAAAATGAGTCATACTAGGAAAATTGAAGATATGGCCCAGTCAAAGGAACAAACCAACAATTCAAATGAGAATCAGGAGTTGAAACAACTAATTCAGGGTATTTAAACAGACATGGAAAACCTCATCAAAAATCAAATCAATGAGTTGTGGGAGGATATAAAGAAGGCAATGGGAAAACAAAAAGAAAAAATCATAAATCTGAAAAAACAAATCACAGAACTTATGGGAATGAAAAGTACAGTAGAAGAGATGGGGGAAAAAATGGAAACCTACACTGATGATTTGAAGAGGCAGAAGAAAGGATTAGTGAACTGGAGGACTGGACTATCTTAAATCTAATACACAAAAGAAAATATAGGGAAAAGAATGGAAAAATATGGGCAGGGTCTCAGGGAATTGAATGATAATATGAAATTCATGAGTATATGTGTAATGGGTGTCCCAGAAGGAGAAGAGAAGGGAAAAGGAGGAGAAAGACTAATGGAGGAAATTATCACTGAAAATTTTCATCTCTTATGAAAGATATAAAATCACAAATCAAAGAAGTGCAGTGCACTCCAAACAGAATAGATCCAAATAGACATACTCCAAGACACTTACTAAAGAACTCTCAGACATCAAAGAAAAGAGAGAATTTTGAAAGCAGCAAGAGAAAAGCAATCCATCACATAAAGGGAAGCCCAATAAGACTATGTGTGGATTTCTCAGCAGAAACCATGGCGGCAACATGGCAGTGATATGATATATTTAAGATTCTAAAAGAGAAAAACTGCCAACCAAGAGTTCTATATCCAGCAAAACTGTCCTAAAAAATGTGAGGGAAATTAAAACATTTTCAGACAAGCAATCACTGAGAGAATTTGTGACCAAGAGACCAGCTCTGTAAAAAATACTAAAGGAAGCACTAGAGGCAGATAGAAAAAGACAGGAAAGAGAGTTCTGGAGAACAGTGTAAATATGAAGATGACCACTAAAGGTAAAAAGAGAAAAAAACTAGTATGACATATAAAATCCAAAAGGCAAAATGGTAGAAGAACGTACTGCCTTTATAGTAATAACACTAAATGTCAATGGATTAAACTCCCCTAATCAAAAGACATAGATTGGCAGAATGGATTAAAAACATGACCCATCTATATGCTATCTACAGGAGACTCATTTTAGACCCAAGGACAAACATAGCTTGAAAGTGAAAGGTTGGGAAAAGATATTTCATGCAAACAACAATAGGAAAAGAGCAGGAGTAGCTATACTAATATATGATAACAAATTAGACTTCAAATGTAAAACAATTAAAAGAGACAAAGAAGGACAGTATGTACTAATGAAAGAACAATTCAACAAGAAGACATAACAATCATATTTATGCACCAAGCCAGAGTGCTCCAAAATACATAAGGAAAACACAGAAAACACTGAAAGGAGAAATGGACACTTCTACCATAATACTTGGAGATTTCAATTCCCCACTCTCATCAATGGATAGAATATCTAGATAGAAGATCAATAAACAAACAGAGAATTTGAATAATACAACAAATGAACTAGACTTAACAGACATTTATAGAACATTTCACCCCACAACAGCAGGATACACCTTTTTCTCAAGTGCTCATGGATCATTCTCAAGGATAAACCATATTCTAGGTCACCAAGCGAGTCTCAATAAATTTAAGATGATTGAAGCCATATAAAACACTTTCTCGGATCATAAAGGAATGAAGTTGAAAATCAATAACAGGAAGAGGGCCAGAAAATTCACGAATATATGGAGGCTCAACAACATACTCTTTAAACAACCAGTTTAAGTGAAATTACAAGAGAAATCAGTAAATATCTTGAGGCAAATGAAAACATAGCATATTAAAATTTATGGGGTGGGGTGCATGGGTTGTTCAGTGGTAGAATGCTCTCCTTTCATGTGGGAGACCCAGGTTTGATTCCCAGACCATGCAATCCACACACCCCCCAAAAAAACTTATGGGATGCAGCAAAGGCAAGGCTAAGAGGGTAACTGATTGCCCTAAATGCCTATATCAAAAAAGAAGAAAGAGGAAAATCAAGGAATTAACTATTTACTTGGAAGAACTAGAGAAAGAACAGCAAATTAACCCCCAAAGCAAGCAAAAGGAAAGAAATAGCAAAGATTAGAGCAGAAACAAATGAAATTGAGAACATGAAAACTTGAGAAAACCAACAAAACCAGAAGTTGGTTCTTTGAGAAAATCAATGAAATTGATGGACCCTTAGCAAGGTTGAAAAAAAGAAAAAGAGAGAGGATGCAAATAAATAAAATCAGAAATGGAAGAGGACATAACTACGGACCCCACAGAAATAAAGGAGGTAGTGAGAGGATACTATGAGTAACTACATGCTAATAAACTAGACAATATAGATGAAATGGACAACTTCCTAGAAAAGCATAAACAGTGAACAATGACTCGAGAAGAAATAGACAACCTCAGCAAACCATTCACAAGTAAAGAGATTTAATCAGTCATCTAGAAGCTCCAAAAAAAAAAAAAAAAAAAGAAAAGTCCAGGACCAGATGGCTTCACACATGAATTCTACCAAGCATTCAAGAAAGAATTAGTACCAATCCTGCTCAAAATCTTCAAACGAGTTGAAGAGGAGGGAACACTACCTAACTCATTTTATGAAGGCAACATCACCCTCAAACCAAAGCCAGACAGAGATTCTACAAGAAAAGAAAATTACAGATCAATCTCTCTAATGAATATAGGTGCAAAAATCCTCAACAAAATACTTGCAAATTGAATTCAGCAGCACATTAAAAGAATTATACACCATGACCAAGTGGGATTTATTCCAGGTTTGCAAGGATGGTTTAACATAAGAAAATCAATTAATGTAATATACCATATCAACAAATCAAAGCAGAAAATGACATGATCATCTTGATTGATGCCAAAAAGGTATTTAACAAAATTTAATATCCTTTCTTGATGAAAACACTTCAAAGGATAGGAATAGAGGGGAACTTCCTCAACATGATAAAGGGAATATATGAAAAACCCACAGCTAACATCATCCTTAATGGGGAAAGACTGAAAGCTTTCCCCCTAGGATCAGGAACAAAACAAGGGCATCCACTATCACCATTGTTAGTCAACATTGTGTTGGAAGTTCTAGCTAGAGCAGTTAGACAAGAAAAAGAAATACAAGGCATCAAAATTGGAAAGGAAGAAGTAAAACTCTCACTGTATGCAGATGAGATGATGCTATATGTCAGAAACTCTGAAAAATCCATAGCAAAGCTACTAGAGCTAAAAATGAGTACAGCAAAATGGCAGAGTACAAAACCAACACTCAAAAATCAGTGGTGTTTCTATACACTAATAATGAGCGTCTGAGGAGGAAATCATGAAAAAAATTCCATTTACAGTTGTAACCAAAAGAATAAAATATTTAGAAATAAATTTAACTAAGGATACAAAATACCTATACACAGAAAACTACAAGAAATTGCTAAAAAGAAATCTCAAAAGACCTAAATAAATGGAATGGCATACCATGTTCATGGATTGGAAGGCTAAATATAGATAAGATGTCAATTTTCTACTTAAACTGATTTATAGATTCAATCAGTACAATTAAAATCATAAAATCTTACTTTGCTGGAACAGAAAAAAAAATCAAATTTATTTGGAAGGGCAGGGAGTCCTAAATAGCTAAAAATATCTTAAGAAAGAAAAATGAAGTAGGAGGTTTCACACTACCTGACTTTAAGGCATATTACAAAGCTATAGTGGTTAAAACAGCATAGTACTGGCATAAAGATAGATACACTGACCAATGAAATCAGATAGAGTATTTAGATATAGACCCTCTCATCTATGGACAATTGATCTTTGATAAAGCAGTCAAACCAATTCACCTGGGGCAGAGCATTCTCTTCAATAAATCATGCTTGGAGAACTGGATATCCATATGCAAAAAATGAAAAAGAATCCATATCTCACACCTTATACAAAAATTAATTCAAAATGAATCAAAGACCTAAACATTAGAGTTAAGACCATAAAAATGTTAGAAGAAAATGTAGGGAAATAATTCAAAAACTTGTAATAGGAGATGGTTTCCTAGATTTTACACCCAAAGCATGAGCATTGAAGAAAGAAATAGATAGCTGGGAACTCCTCAGAATTAAATACTTTTGTGTGTCAATGAACTTTGTCAAGAAAGTAAAAAGGCAGCCTACACAATGAGAAATAATACTCGGGAAACCCATATCAGATAAGGATTTAGAAACCATAATATATAAAAAGATTCCTCAGCTCAACAACAAAAAGACAAACAACCCAATTTAAAATGGGCAAAAGACATTGTTCTAGTTTGCTAGCTGCTGGAATGTAATATGCCAGAAATGGAATGGCTTTTAAAAAGGGAAATTTAATAAGTTGCTAGTTTACAGTTTTAAGGCTGTGGAAATATCCCAATTAAAGTAAGTCTATAAAAATGTCCAAATTAAGGCACCAAGAAGAGGTTACCTTCACTTAAGAAAGGCCAACGAAGTTCAGAGTTTCTCTCTCAACTGAAATGGCACATGGTGAATATGGTGTCTGCTAGCTCTTACTTCAGGCTTCCTGTTTCATGAAGCTCCCTCAGGGATGTATTTCTTCTTCATCTCCAAAGGTCTCTGATGGCATCAGCTCTGACTCTTATAATTTTCACATCTCTAAAAAAAAAGGGACTCTCTCCAAAATGATTCCAGTCAAGAACCCACCTGGAATGGGTGGAATCACATCTCCCTCTAATCAAAAGTTACCACACACAGTTGAATGAGTCACATCTACATGGGAACAATCAAAAAGCTCCCAGCCAGCAATATTGAATGAAGATTAAAGGACATGGCTTTTCGGGGGTCCACCACAGATTCAAACTGGCATATTCCACCCTTTGAACACCCCCAAAGACATGTTATTTCCAAATGCAAAATACATTCATTCCATAACAATATCAGAAAGCCTTAAAGCATTTCAGTAACAATACAAAGTTAAAAGAAGTACAAAGTCTCATCAAAATCTGTTACACACATGATTCTGTTCTAAGTCAAAATTTTCCTTTGCTCTGGACCTGTAAAGCTCAGAACAAGTTATTTGCTGCCAACATACAAAGGAGGAACAGTCATAGGATAGATATTCCCATTTCCATAGGGAGAAATTGGAAGGAACAGGACCCAAACAGTTTCAAAAACTTGCAGAGTAAACTCCATTAGATTTCAAAGTCTGAGAGTCATTTGTCTTCAGGGCTTTAGAAAGCCTGAAGCCCCACCCTTTCCAAGGCCTGAGGCAGCACTACTCTTCCACTACAATGAGGTGGAAGACCAATCCTCTGCCTTCAGGGCAAACCCACCCTCTCTACGTGCTTAGGTGGGTCCCCTTGCCTTGCCTGAGACTTCTTGACTTCAAACTTTAACTTCCATAGTTCTGCCTCTAAAGTTGGTTTTTCTCCAGTGTGTCCCTTCTCTGTCCCTCTCAGTCCTGACTGGCAATCATTCTCTTTATATAGATCCCACAATATTTTCATTGTCTTTCTATGTACTAGCCTCAGATTAGGCCCAGCACACATAAGGAGTTTCCACAAACCCTTCCTGGATAACTCCATCTCCAAGCCTGGCTTTTTCTGAAGTGGTTGACTGGTTCCACATTTGGCTAAGTCCTCATGTGGGGCACTATTCTCTGGGGTTTCCCTTCCTGGACGCCCAGAATTTTCCAGAACATTAATTTCTGATTTCTTTGTACATGAGAGTTCAGTTCTCAGCTTATCTCTTTCCTGTCACATTTTGCTATAAGCTGCAAGGAGAAACCAGGCTGCACTTTCCACATTTAATTTTGAAATCTCTTCTATTAAATATCCAAGTTCATGGCTTTTAAAATCTTCCTTCCAGTCAAAGCCACTTAGTCAATTTTGCCAGATTATCTGCCATTTTGAAACAAGGATCACCGTCCTTCCAGTTTCCAATAACACATGCCTCATTTCTGTCTAGAGTTTCTTCAGAGGTATCTTTAGAGTCCATATTTCTATCAACAGTCTCTTCTTATCCATTTAAAAACCTGTTCCAACATGTTTGTTATTTGCAAACCAAGCAGCACCCCACTACTGGTACCAAAAATTGTTTTAGTTTTCTAGCTGCTGGAATGCAATATGCAAGAAATGGAGTGGTTTTTTAAATAGGAATTTTAATAAGTTGCTAGCTTACAGTTCTAACATGGTGATAATGTCCCAATTAAATTAAATCTATAAAAATGCCCAAATTAAGGCACAAGAAGAGGTTACCTTCATTTAAGAAAGACTAATGAAGTTCAGAGTTTCTCTCTCAACTGAAAAGGCTCCTGGTGAACACGGCATCTGCTAGCTTTTGCTTCAGGCTTCCTGCTTCATGAAGTTCCCCCAGGGATGTATTCCTTCTTCATCTCCAAAGGTCTCTAGCAGCATTGGCTCTGGCTCTCATCATTTTCATGTCTCTAAAAAAGGGACTTTCTCCAAAATATTTCCTCTTTTTAATGATTCCAGTCAAGGCCCACCTGGAATGGGCAGAGTCACATCTCCCTCTAATCAAAAGTTGACACCCATGGTTGGGTGAATCACATCTCTGTGGGAACAATCAAAGAGCTCTGATCCAGCAATATTGAATGAAGATTAAAGGACATGACTTTTCTGGAGTGCACCACAGATTCAAACTGGTACAGACATGAGCAGACACTTTTCAGAAGAGGAAATACAAATGGCTTAAAAGATGCTCAACTTCACTGGCTATTAGGGAAATGAAAATCAAAACCACAATGAGATATCATCTCACACCCACCAGAACAGCCAGTATCAAAAAAACAGAAAATAATAAATGCTGGAGAGGATGTGGAGAAAGAGGCACACTTATTCACTGTTGGTGGGAATACAAAATGGTACCACCATTGTGGAAAGCAGTTTGGCGGTTCCTCAGGAAACAAAGTATAGAATTGCCATATGATCCAGCAATCCCATTGCTAGGTATCTATTCAGAGGACATGAGGGCAATGGACATTTGAATACCAAAGTTTATAGCAGCATTATTTACAATTGCCAAGAGATGGAAACAGCCCAAATGTCATCAATGGATAAGTGGTTAAACAAACTGTAGTATATACATATGATGGAATATTTCACAGCTGTAAAACAGATTAAAGTCATAAAGCATGTAACAATATGGATGACTCTTGAAGACGTTATGCTAAGTGATATTAGCCAGAAACGAAAGGACAAATACTGTATGGTCTTACTGATATGAACTAACATCAATGAGTGAACTTGGAGAATTGCAGCTAAGAACAAAGGTTATCTGGAGATAGAAATAGGGTAGGAATTGGGTAATTTGTGCTGAAGGGATACAGATTGTGCAACAGGACTGGTTGTTAAAATTCAGAAATGGATAGCACAATACTACCTGAATGTAGCATAATAATGTAGGTACACTGAATGAAGCTGAAAGAATGATAGAGGGAGAATGCCTGGGGGCACATATGAAACCAGAAGGAAAGGTAGACAATAAACACTGAGGTGGTATAATTTAGGAATGCCTAGAGTGTACAATGATTGTGAGCAAATGTACAAATTAAAAAATGAGGAAGAACAGTGGAATGTCAGTATCATATGGTATCGAAAATAGATGCTCATTCAATTTTAAAACTTCAATTTCTGTGTAAGACTAAACAGAGAAATGTTTATTTGGTGCAAAATTTATATTTTGACCAGTGCATTTCCTAATTTAACTTGTATGGTCAGTTTAAATGAACACCATAAATACATGGTACCTTGAATAGGGCATGAGTTTTTCTTTTTAAATCATTTTAATGCAATTTTACTGAGATATATTCACATACAGTAAAACCATCCAAAGTATACAAATCAATGGCTCACAATATCATTACATAGCTGTTTATATGGCCCCATGAGCAATTTTAGAACATTTTCATTGCTCCAGAAAAGAAAAGAAAAAAAATCTTCCCATACCCATTATCGCCCCCTATTATTGACCCTTAGTATTGGCGCGGTACATTTACTTCTGTTGATGAAAGAATATTAACATATTACCATTAACTGTAGTCCATAGTTTGCAATAGGTATATTTTCCCCATACACCCCTCTATTATTAATTCCTTATAATAGTGTTGTACATTTGTTGTAGTTCATGAGATTTTTTTTTTTATATTTGTTAATCCAGCCATTGTCCACCACAAGATCGACTGTGTTCTACATTCCCATGTTTTAACCTCCAACTTTCCTTCTGGTTGAATATATGACTCTAAACTTCCCCTTTCCAACGTATTCACATACCCTCTCCAGCACATTCACATACTGTTCAGCAGCACTGTTAATTATTCTCACAATAATGTGCTACTGTCACCTCTGTCCATTTCCAAATGTTTAAGTTTAACCTTGTTAAACATTCTGCACATATTCTTTTGTGATTTTATTTTTCTTTTCAAAATATTTTTATTGACAAATCTTCACAGACATGCAGTCCATACATGGTGTACAATCTGTGGCTCACAATGTCATGACATAGTTGTGTATTCTTCACTATAATCATTTTTTATGAAACATAACCACATACAAACACAGACATTCTTAACATATGATCATTCCATTCTTGTTATATAATCAATAACTCACAATATCTTCACATAGTTGTATATTCATCATCATGAACATTTCTCAGAACATTTGCATCAATTCAGAAAAAGAAATAAAAAGAAAACAGAAAAAACTCATACATACCATAACCCTTACCTCTCCCTTTCATTGATCACTAGCATTTCAATCAACTAAATTTATTTTAACATTTGTTCCCCCTACTATTTATTTATTTTTAATCCATATGTTCTACTCATCTGTCAATAAGGTAGATAAAAGGAGCATCAGCACAAAGTTTTCACAAACACACAGTCACATTGTGAAAGCTATATCATTATACAATCATCTTCAAGAAACATGGCTACTGGATGGAGCACAGCTCTATTTTCAGGCAATTCCCTCCAGCCTCTCCAGTACACCTTAACTAAGTAGGTGATATCTATTTAATGCTAAGAATAACCTCCAGGATAACCTCTCAACTCTGTTTGGAAACTCTCAGCCATTGACACTTTATTTTGTCTCATTTCGGTCTTCCCCCTTTTGGTCGAGAAGGTTTTCTCAGTTCCTTGACGTTGAGTCCCAGCTCATTCTAGGATTTCTGTCCCACGTTGCTACAAAGGTAGACACCCCTGGGAGTCATGTCCCATATAGAGAGGGGGAGGGCGGTGAGTTTGCTTGTACATTGGCTGAGAGAGAGAGACCACATCTGAGCAACAAAAGACACTCTCTTGGAGGTGACTTTTAGGCCTAATTTTAATAGGCTTAGCCTATCCTTTTTGGGGTTAAGTTTCTTATGAACAAACCCCAAGACTGGGGGCTTCACTGCTTGTGAGAATATCAAGAATTCTCCATTTGAGGGAGTTGAATTTTCCCCCTTTCTCATCATTCCCCCAAGGGGACTTTGCAAATTCTTTTTTATTCACTGTTTAAATCACCCTGGGATTTACTGGACAAACCTACAAAATCTCATGCCCTTCTCAAGGTTTTCAAGTATTATGATGTTCAATTAAGCTGTCCACATAAGTTATATTAGGAAATGCACTAGCCAAAATTTAAATTTTGTACCAAATACACATTTTTTTGCTTCAGTTTCACACATAAGTCAAAGTTTTAAAATATTAATTACCATCTATTTTCAACACCCTGCATTATTGACATTCCTCTGTTCTTCCTCATGCAAAACATTTTTAAATTTGTACATTTAGTCACTATCATTATACACACTAGGCATTTCTAGATTATATCATTTTAGTCTTTATTGTCTATCTTTCCTTCTTATTCCATTTGTGCCCCCAGGCCTCCTCCCTCTCTCATTCTCACATTCAGCTTCATTCAGTGTTCTAACATTATTGTATTACAGTTATATAGTATTGTGCTATCCATTTCTAAATTTTTACAATCAGTCCCATTGCACAATCTGTATCCCTTCAGTTCCAACTACCCAATATCTACCCTATTTCTATTTCCTGATGACCCCTGTTCTTAACGGAAATTATCCAAGTTCATTCCTTATGTTAGTTCATATCAGTGAGACCATACAGTATATGTCTTTTTGTTTCTGGCTAATCTCACTCAGCATAATGTCCTTAAGGTCCATCCATGTTGTTACATACTTCATAACTTTATTCTGTGTTACAGCTGCATAATATTCCATCATATGTATATACCACAGATTGTTTAGCCACTCATCTGTTGATGGACATTGGGGCTGTTTCCATCTCTTGGCAATTGTAACTAATGCTGCTATAAACATTGGTGTGCAAATATCCATTTGTGTCTTTGCATAAATATACAAAATTAACTCAAAGACCTAAACATTAGATCTAAGACCATAAAACCATAAAAGAAAATGTAGGGAAATATCTTACAGATCTTACAATAGGAGGCAGTTTCCCAGACCTTACACCCAAATTTTGAGTTAATTTTTGTATAGGGTGTGAGATGTGGATCTTCTTTCATTCTTTTGCATGTGGATATCCAGTTCTCTAGGCACCATTTATTGAAGAGACTGCTCTGTCCCAGGTGAGTTGGCTTGACTGCCTTGTCAAAGATCGATTGTCCATACATGAGAGGGTCTATATCTGAACATTCTATTCCAATCTATTGGTCAGTATATCTATCTTTATGCCAGTACCATGCTGTTTTGACTCCTGTAGCTTCATAATATGCCTTAAAGTCAGGTAGAATGAGACCTCTGACTTCATTTTTTTTCTCAGTATACTTTTAGCTATTCGGGGCACCCTGCCCTTCCAGATAAATTTGGTTATTCGTTTTTATATTTCTGAAAAGTGAGTTTTTGGGATTTTAATTGGTATTGCATTGAATCTGTAAGTCAATGTAGGTAAAATTGACATCTTAACTATATTTAGTCTTCCAGACCATGAACACATTATGCCCTCCCATTTATTTAGGTCTTTTGTGAATTCTTTCAATAATTTCTTATAGTTTTCTCTGTATAGGTCTTTTGTCTCTTTAGTTAAATTTATTCCTAAATATTTTATTCTTTTGGTTGCAATTGTAAATGGAATTTTTTTCATGATTTCCCCGAGATTGTTCATTACTAGTGTATAGAAACACTACAGATTTTTGAGTGTTGATCTTATAACCTGTCACTTTGCTGTACTCACTTATTAGCTCTAGTTGTTTTGCTGTGGATTTTTTTGGATTTTTGATATATAGTATCATATCATCTGCAAACAGTGAGAGTTTTACTTCTTCCTTTCCAATTTTGATGACTTGTATCTCTTTTTCTTGTCTAATTGTTCTGGCTAGAACTTCCAACACAGTATTGAATAACAATGGTGCCAGTGGACATCCTTGTCTTGTTCCTGATCTTAGGGGGAAAGTTTTCAGTTTTTCCCCATTGAGGATGATGTTAGCTGTGGGTTTTTCATATATTCTCTTTATCTTGTTGAGGAAGTTCCCTTCTATTCCTATCCTTTGAAGTGTTTTGAGCAAGAAAGGATGTTGAATTTTGTCAAATGCCCTTTCTGCATCAATCGAGATGATCATGTGGTTTTTCTGCTTTGATTTGTTGATATGGTTTATTACATTAATTGATTTTCTTATGTTGAACCATCCTTGCATACCTGGGATGAATCCTACTTGGTTATGGTGTATAATTCTTTTGATATGCTGCTGGATTTGATTTGGAAGAATTTTGTTGAGGTTTTTTGCATCTATATTCGTAAGAGAGATTGGTCTGTAGTTTTCTTTTCTTGTAATATCTTTGTCTGGCTTTGGTATGATGGTGATGTTGTCTTCATAGAATGAGTTAGGTAGCGCCCTGTCCTCTTCAATTTTTTTGAGGAGTTTGAGCAGGATTGGTACTAATTCTTTCTCAAATATTTGGTAGAATTCATATGTGAAGCCATCTGGTCCTGGACTTTTCTTTTTGGGGAGCTTCTTAATGACTGATTCAATTTCTTTACTTGTGATTGGTTTGTTGAGGTCATCTATTTCTTCTCGAGCCAATGTTGGTTGTTCATGCCTTTCTAGGAAGTTGTCCATTTCATCTACATTGTTGAGTTTATTACCATAAAGTTGTTCATAGTGTCCTCTCATTACTTCCTTTATTTCTGCAGGGTCAGTGGTTATGTCTCCTCTTCCATTTCTGATTTTATTTATTTGCATCCTCTCTCTTCTTCTTTTTGTCAATCTCACTAAGGGTCCATCAATCTTATTGATTTTCTCATAGAACCAAGTTCTGGTTTTGTTGATTTTCTCAATTGTTTTCATGTTCTCAATTTCATTTATTTCTGCTCTAATCTTCATTATTTCTTTCCTTTTGCTTTCTTTGGGATTAGTTTGTTGTTCTTTCTCTAGTTCTTCCAAGTGGACAGTTAATTCCTCAATTTTTTGCTCTTCTCTTTCTTCTTCTTTGATATAGGCATTTAGGGCAATAAATTTCCTGCTTAGCACTGCCTTTGCTGCATCCCATAAATTTTGATATGTTGTGTTTTCATTTTCATTTGTCTTGAGATATTTACTGATTTCTCTTGTAATTTCTTCCTTGACCCACTGGTTGTTTAAGAGTGTTTTGTTGTGCCTCCAAGATTTGTGAAGTTTCTGGCCCTCTGCCTATTATTGATTTCCAACTTCATGCCTTTATGATCTGAGAAAGTGCTTTGTATGATTTCAATCTTTTTAAATTTATTGAGACTTGCTTTGTGACCCAGCATATAGTCTGTCCTTGAGAATGATCTGTGAATACTTGAGAAAAAAGGTGTATCCTGCTGTTGTGGGGTTAATGTTCTATAAATGTCTGTGAAGTCTAGCTCATTTATTGTATTATTCAAATTCTCTGTATCTTTATTGATCCTCTGTCTAGATGTTCTATTTTTAATGAGATGGGAGAATTGAAGTCACCAACTATTATGGTAGATATGTCTATTTCTCTTTTCAGTGTTTTCAGCATTTCCCTCATATTTTGGAGCATTCTGGCTTGGTGCATAAATATTTATGATTGTTATGTCTTCTTGTCGAATTGTTCCTTTTATTAATACATCGTGTCCTTCTTTGTCTCTTTTAACTGTTTTACATTTGAAGTCTAATTTGTTGGATATTAGTATAGCTACTCCTGCTCTTTTCTGATTGTTATTTGCATGAGATATCTTTTCCCAACCTTTCACTTTCAACCTATGTTTATCCTTGAGTCTAAGATTTGTTTCCCGTAGACAGCATATATATGGGCCCTGTTTTTTAATCCATTCTTCCAGTCTATGTCTTTTGATTGGGGAGTTTAATCCATTAACATATAGTGTTATTACTGTATGGGCAGTACTTTCTTCTACCATTTTGCCTTTTGGATTTTATATGTCATATCTAATTCTTCTTCTTTTTTACCTTTACTGACAGTCTTCATTTCTACATTCCATGCTTCTCTGTCCTGTCTTTTCATATCTGCCTCTAGTGCTCCCTTTAGTATTTCTTGCAGAGCCAGGCTCTTGATCACAAATTCTCTCAGTGGTTTTTTGTCTGAAAATGTTTAATTTCTCCCTCATTTTTGAAGAATAAATTTGGTGGATATAGAATTATTGGTTGGCAGTTTTTGTCTTTTAGTAACTCAAATATA
>PVIY010036379.1:0-25505 GCA_004026745.1 Myrmecophaga tridactyla | reverse complement strand
TGAATGTTAATGGATTAAACTCTCCAATCAAAAGACATAGTCTGGCAGAATGGATTAAAAAACAGGACCCATCTATATGCTGTCTCTACTCAAAGGACATGAGGGCAAGGACACAAATGGACATTTACAAACCAATGTTTATAGCAGCATTATTTACAATTACCAAGAGATGGAAGCAGCCAAAATGCCCATCATCAGACGGTTGGCTAAACAAACTGTGACATTTACGTAAGATGGAATATTATGCAGCTGTAAGACAGAATAAAGTTATGAAGTATGTAACAACATGGATGGACCTTAAGGACATTATGCTGAGTGTGATTACCCAGAAACAAAAGGACAAATAATGTATGGTCTCACTGATATGAACTGAATAAACTTGGAATATTTCGTTGGTAACAGAGACCATCAGGAGATAGAAATAGGGTAAGATATTTGGTAATTGGAGCTGAAGGGATACAGATTGTGCAACAGGACTGAATATAAAAACTCAGAAATGGACAGCACAACATTACCTAACTGTAGTACAATTATGTTAAAACACTGAATGAAGCTGCATATGAGAATGATAGAGGGAGGAGGGCTGGGGGCATAAATGAAATCACAAAGAAATATAGACGATAAAGATTGAGATGGTATAATCTAGGAATGCCTAGAGTATATAATGATAGCGGCTAAATGTAAAAATTTTAAAAATGTTTTTGCATGAGGAAGAACAAAAGAATGTCATTACTGCACTGTGCTGAAAATAGATGATAATATTTTAAAATTTCAATTTATGTGTGAGACTAAAGCAAAAAATATTTATTTGGTACAAATTTATACTTTGACTAGTGCATCTCCTAATTTAACTTATGTAGATAGTTGGTTGAACACCTTAAGTACATGGAACTTTGTATAGGACATGAGATTTTGTTGGTTTGTCCAGGTGATGCCCTGATGAATCCCAGAGTGATTTGATCAGTGAGTGGAAAAGTATTTGCAAAGTCCCTGAAGGGGACTTTGGTGAGAACAGGGGAAAACTCAACTTCCCCAAGTTGAATTCTTGATATTCTCACAAGCAGTGTGGGCAACCAAAGCTATAGGCTCAATCCCCAATCTTGGGGGTTGTTCATATGAAACTTAACCCCACAAAGGATAGGTCAAGCCTACTTAAAATTAGGCCTAAGAATCACCCCCAAGAGAACCTCTTTTGTTGCTCAGATGTGGCCTCTCTCTCCAGCCAACACAACAAGCAAACTCACCACCCTCCCCCGTCTACGTGGGACATGATTCCCAGGGGTGTGGATCTTCCTAGCAACATGGAACAGAAATCCTAGAATGAGCTGGGACTCAGCACCAAGGGATTGAGAAAACTTTCTCGACCAAAAAGGGGAAGAGCGAAATGAGACTAAATAAAGTGTCAATGGCTGAGAGATTTCAGAGTTGAGAGGTTATCCTGGAGATTATTCTTATGCATTAAATAGATATTACCTTTTTAGGTAAGGCATAACAGAGAGTCTGGAGGAAACTGCCTGAAAATGTAGAGCTGTGTTCCAGTAGCCATGTTTCTTGAAGATGATTGTATAATGATATAGCTTTCACAGTGTGATTGTGTGATTGCAAAAACCTTGTGTCTGATGCTCCTTTTCTCTACCTTATCGACAGACAAGTAAAACGTATGGATTAAAAATAAATAAATAGGGGGAACAAATGTTAAAATAAATTTAGCAGATTGAAAAAAAGATTAGTAGATTGAAATGCTAGTGATCGATGAAAGGGAGTGGTAAGGGGTATGGTATGTATGAATTTTCTTCTGTTTTCTTTTTCTGAATTGATGTAAATGTTCTACGAAATGATCATGATGATGAATATACAACTATATGATGATATTGTGAATTACTGATTATATATGTAGAATGGAATGATCATATGGTAAGAATGTGTTTGTATGTTGGTATGTTTAACAAATAAAATTAAAAAGAAAAAACTATATAACAAGGTACATTCATGGAAGTTTCTTTTAATCTTAATGTTCTTCACCCTATTCTCTTCCTCCCCTCATAGGTAACCATTTTTATTATTTTGATTTATTCTTTGTTTCTTTTTGAAAATATAAATACACATGAACGTTTGTGGTGTGTGTATATGTATGTGTGTATGTGTTCATGTTTTCCTCTTTGATACACAAAAGATAATATGCTGTTACAAACATTTTTTACTGTGAAATATATATAAAAAAGCAATAAATTTCAAAGTACATTGTAAAAAAAAAAAAACCCATGGACCTATACTATACAAACACTGAACCCTAAGTTAAACCATCAACTTAATAGTACAAATATAAAAATGTGCTACCATCAATTTTAACAAATATTCCATACTAATACAAGATGTTAGTGGTGGGATGGTATATGGGAATACTATATTTAATGATTGTCTGTAAACCCAGAACTTCTCTAATGAAAAGAAAAGAGGCGCAACAGACATAACCAATTGCAATAAACGCACTCATTTGGATCCCAGTTTGAACAGTCATAAAATTTTTTTATACAATTGTGGCAATTTGACACTGAACTAGATATTTGATGATATGAAGGAATTCTTATTACTGTAGGTGCAATAATGGTACATAATGGTTATACTTATTTAGGAATCCTTTTCTTTTAAACATTCACACTGAAATATTTATGGAAAAAATTATATGATGCCTCAGATTTACTTCAAGGCAGTCTAGGTGTGGCATATTGATGAAAAGATTAACTACAAGTTGGTAATTGTTGAAGCTGGGTGATAAGTACATGAAGGCTCATTGTATTATTCTCTTTACTTCAATATATGTTTATATTTTTCCATATTAAAAAAATTTTAAAGGTTTGAAAACTTTAAAAGTTTTAAAATATGTCATATATAAAACAAAAAGTATTGAATGATCTGAATTTTGCAATATATTTCCTTATATCTGTATATAGACACAGAAGAAAATTAGAAATATATACTATATATGCTTCAATAGGAAGCAGTGCTATTTTTGCAATAAGTTTGCCACAGAAGTGATTTTGGAAAACTTAAATATAAAAGTCCTAGTGGATGAGGATTAAATAGCCAAAATTTACAGTGTTTATTAATTTAAACATGCATATTTAATATCACATGGAATATAAATATACTAATTTAGAAATATGGCTTTTTTCCCCCCACTTTTCATATTAAATAAAACAATTTTATTCAAACTCTTCACATGCATGTAATCACCAGAACCACATTCTGAGCCTCTTCACAGTGAGATTCTAAACTCCAGACTCTCAGCAAAATCCAGACTACAGGAAATGCCACAGGGCAAATGACCCTGTTATTTCAGCAAATAATTGCAAGTTAAAAATAAGAGATATGGTGGAGGAGCCTATGGATTCTAGAGCACAAAATCTTCAAGCTGGATTATGCATACACCTGGAAGTCTACTAAAGGTTTTGCAATGGTACATGATAACAGTTTTTAAAGAATCAGTTTCCAGGTCCTCAAAATTATACTCTCTCCTAAAACTAATCATCCAAAAGCATGCCTGTGGTAGAGAGGCAGGTTCTCATCTCTATCTCCCCTTTCACAATCTCCTATTTCTGAATTTTCTATGGTATGTTGCCCCAGGGCTTAGAAACTTTCAGAGTTCCAAACAACAGGACAATTCCAAGCATAGTACTGGTAATGGTGTTGAAGTGAAAGTCATCAATGGGTAGGTAGCAAATCCTTTTGCAAATAAATTGGTTTCTAAGCGCTTGATTTCAACAAAATTTAAGGAGAGCCAAATCAAATTGCTCACTGATCATCTTTCTATATGTTAGGAAATCTATTCATTTGTATGAAAACTGGCAAATAAAAGAAAAAAAAAACCAAGCATTTATCCTGCCTTCCTCTTCAAAGACTACATATGAAAGTAACCAAATAGTGAATAGAGGAGTTTTTCTTTATAGAAGTATTCTAGCTAATAAATGAAGGAATGAAAGAACTAGTTTATCTAAGCAATTGCTGCTAACATCACCAAAAGCAAAACCACCAGATAGTATGTGCCTCTGGTATGTAATACCACCTATGAAAAATTCTTGCCTAAGAATCAAACCTGAATCTGAACAAGCCTCTAGATCTGACTACCAATTTACAGGACACACAAGGATATAGGACATTAGGGGATGCAAATGGCAAAGTCCAGACTCTGGAAAATTCTACATATCAAACAAACCAGATTCTTCAACAAATAAATAGGAAATTTTTATAAAGAGGGAATTTGTGGATTAAACGAGAAATAAAAGACACAGCAACAAATTGCAATGAATGGACTTCACTCAAATCCTCTTTTGAACAGACTAAAAAATAATGTCTGTAACACAATTACAGGAATTTCTATAACACAATTAGAGGAATTTAAACACTACCTGGATACTGATGATTTTAAGAAATTATTTGCTTTTCGTATGTGATCATGGTATTGTGTTATGCTTCTAAAAATAGTTCTTTTCTATTAGAGACAAATGGAGTGATATTGTGATGTCTGCGATTTGCTTCAAAATATTCAGGCTCAGAGAACTGGATGAGAGCTGCTAACTTGAGGATATGAGATGGGTACATGAAATTTTCTTATGCTCATTCCTCTACTTTTGTATGTGCTTGAAATTTTCCATTAAAAAAAAAGGAGGAGGAGCAGGAAGAGGACTGATTTACATTCTGCCATGCATTGTCCAGGTCAGTCCACTGATGCCCTTCGCTTTGAGTACCTCCCAGTAAGTCACAGTCCTAGCTGGGGCTGGAGTAATACTAGGGGCACCAGGCCCCCCAACAAGCGAGGCCTGAAAGGCTATGCTGCTGCCAGCCCAGGATCCAGGGTGACTACATCAATCCCTAGGCTCACCAGCTCTGGGCATTGCAGGTCTTCCCTAATCCCCACAGAAGTCACCCCTATGACTGTACTGCTGCCTCAACTTCCTGCTTTGTGCCCTAGCTGCCTCCTGGAATCAAAGCCTCTTCCAAAGCTCTGTCTACCTATGTAAGACCCTCACACCCTGCCTCCCCCTTATCTTTTCTCTCATAATCCCAGCTTCTGTGTCGAATTTCTCACTTGAGGAACTAATTACCATATAATAATAATAATAATATAATAAAGCAAACACTTAGAGAGTACTTATTGCTTGGCAAGCACAGCTTCAGACACATTGCAATGTATCAAGTCACTTAATCCTCACAATAGTGCTATGATTTTCATACCGTGTTCGCCTCCACTTTGCAGATGAGGAAACTGAGGCACTGAGCGATCAAGTCATAGGCCCAAGCTCCCACTGCCAAGGGAGTGGTGGAGCCGAGATTCAGACCCAGGTAGTGTGACTCCAAAGCCCTTGGCCTTTCCCCTATGTTGGTTATCTACATCTCTTACAAATAGAACAGTCTTATCACTTTCTAACAAACCTATCATTCCCATCCTTGCTAGGATCCTGCCTGAGTGCTTTATTCAAGGTCAGCAGTGCTGAGGGTCAAGCCGCTGGATTTGGAGAAGCTGCAGCCAGAGAATCCCTGCCGTTGATGACAGAAATCTTGGCTCCCACGCTGCAGCATCCCTAACCCCCGACCTGTGAACAACAGGGTGTGTGAGCTGGGATGGCAAGTTCAATCCGCACACCAAATGGTAAAGAAAGCATTCTGACACACCTGCGGAGTTCACTGTAATGGTATTTGACCTGAGCTAAAAGTCTCCAATTTGAGCGAGAAAATGAGTATTTGTATGTTGAGGGCAACACAGAGAGAATACATTAGAGTGTGACAGATGGAAATGGATTCACTAAGACATTAATAGTATCGAGACAGGTTTTCAAGCACACCTGGGAATACATCACTGACACATTACAGGAATACACCCATATGCTTTTACTCCCCTAGCATGCAGAAAAACACTTTTATTAAATTGGAAGAAAACTGCACGCAATGACACCCAAATATTTTAAGTTTGTATTCTGGGCTAAAAATCTAAATTTCTGTGAGTTATGGCCATCATAAATAAAACATAGCATTACCACAGAAGAATATTTAGGATAACTTTATATTATCTTAGGATGGGAAAAACCTGAAGCAAGACAGGTAGCCCAGAAACCATAAGGGAAATGACAAATATATTTCACTACATTTAAAAAAATAAAAACTTAATATCTTATATGGCAAAAGAGACCATAAACAAGGTGAAAAGATTGGGGGAAATGGGAAAATAGAAATGAAAGAGGAAATGTAAACAGCCAACATTAGTAGTCAGGGAAATGCAAATTAAAATATGGGTTTTTACCCATCAGATGGGGGGGTGTTAAAAGTCAATTATATAAATAAAGAATAGGGGGAACAAATATTAAAACATATGGAATAAAGATGAATAATAGGGGCAACAAATGTTAAAATAAATTTAGAGTGAAACGCTGGTGATCGGTGAGGGGGAGAGTTGGGATGTATGGTATGTATGAATTTTTCTGTTTTCTTTTTATTACTTTTTCTGAATAGATGCAAATGTTCCAAGAAATGATCATGATGATGAATATGCAACTATGTAATGATATTGTGAATTACTGATTATGTATGTAGAACAGAATGATCAAAAATTACGAATGTTTGCATTTGTTTGGTGTTTTTTTGGTATTTAAAAAAATTAAAAATTAATAATAAAAAAATACCATTAAAAATGAGAAAAAAAAGTCAATTATACCCAGTGATGTTAAAGATTTGGCGAAACAGGCACTCTCATATATTCTTGGTGGGAAGACGACACAAACTCTCTGGAAAAGCGGTATGTCAATAAATGTCAAAATTAACGTGCTCCTAGACCCACATTGGGGAATCTATTCTAAAGAAATAAAAGCATGAATACTTAGGAATATTTTAATATAAAATATTCATTAAGACATTCCAATGACAAAAAATGGAAACAAACCGACTTGCCACCAATAAAGGAACACAATTGGAATTTATTCTTATTTATCCATATAAACAGAATGATAGAACATTACAATTATTTTTAAAGACTATTAAGGGGAAAGCATATCATTACAATGGAAATATTCGATGATCACCATCTTAACTAACTTTTCAAACTTGGCAATAGTTAGAGTGGGGCGCCCGGTTCTTACATGCCTCCCGATATTACAAAAGTACACAGAATCATCCATAAGCTATGCTTTTTTAAAAAACTTTTTTATTGTGTAGTTTAACATATATACAAAGCAAAGAAATAAAAAAGCAATAGTTTTCAAAGCACTCTTCAAAAAAATGGTTACAGGATAGAGCCCAGATTTGTTCATTTAGCATTGCCATAGCCCAAACAACCCCAAAGAGAGGTATGGAAAGATCAAAGGTGATGGTGGGATTATACAGAGAAGATAGGACTTAACAAATGAATATTACTGCTGACTCATTAAATTGATATCTCTTTTAGTCTCCAGTATTTTAGAGCAGCTAGAAGTAAAAACCTAAAACTGTGAAACTGTAACCCATGTCAAAGTCTGAAATATGTTCTACAACTAATTGTGATGCTGTGCTTCGAAATTTATAGCTTTTTTGTATATATGTTATTGTTCACAAAAAAAAAGAAGGAAAAAAAAGTCAATTGTGAGGATAAAAAAGTATTTAAGCCCTCTAGCCTCCTATATTCTGGAGCAGGTAGAAGGAAAAACAGAAGAGGATGGTATGGTAGCCCATGACAAACTCTAGGATCTGTCCTGTAACCACTTTTTGAAGAGCGCTTTGAAAACTATTGCTTTTTTATTTCTTTGCTTTGTATATATGTTATACTATACAATTTAAAAAGTTAAAAAAAAAGATATAAGGGAACTGGTGATTTTCTAAGGCTGATTATGGTCTTATGGGTATGTAGCAGAAGGTCTTTATTTTTAGGAAATACATGCTGAAGTATTTATTGGCCAAGTATCATAACATCCAATTTACTCTCAACTGATTCAGGAAAAAATAGATATGAGGTTACACTCTATCAAACTGCCATTTTTGAATGTCAAAAATGGTTGAGGTTTGGGCGGCTGCCGTGGCTCAGCAGGCAGAGCTCCGACCTGCCGTGCTGGAGGTCTGGAGTTCGATCCCTGGTGCCTCCTGCCCATATGCAAATTTAAAAAAAAAATGGTTGAGGTTTAAAATAAATTTAAGCAAAACAAACCAAAAAAATGATTGAGGGGTACAAGGGTAGATCACTGGTAGAATTCTCACCTGCCATGTGGGAGACCTGGGTTCAGATCCTGATCCATGTACTTCCTCCCTCCACAAAAAAGAAGAAAAGAAAAATTCAACAAATGGTGGTGCAATAACAAGATACTCACATGGAAAACGAAATATGACCCCCACCATAAAGCATACAAAACAGATGACTGAGTACTAGCAATTTTATATGGCTCAATGTGACAGAGAAGGAGGAGAGGAGGGAAAGAGAGAAGATCAATATAAAATGTTAACAATGATTGAATCTAGATGAAGGTTATATAAGTATTCATTATGCTATTCTTTCAACTTATCACAATAAAAACTGAAGGAAAAAAAACAGATCTATGTCTATCAGCTTGGATGGATAGATGATATATTGTACAGTGAAAAGCAAACAAAGCAAACAAAAACAAAATACTGAAAATGCATAGAGATGTGAACCATCCAAGGGGTAAAATGAATATGTCCAACCACAAAGATGTGCCGACTATGAATTAAGCTATGACTATTGTTTATCTGAAGATAAGACTGGAGGGAGGAAAGATCAATATTTCTTTTATAAATCTCTGAACTGTTTCACTGTTTCATTTTCATTTAGATCAGAAGTTGACAAACGATATCTCCAGGCCAAATCTAGCCCTCCACGTGCTTTTGTAAATCAAGCTTTATTGGAACACAGCCATGGCCATTCATTTACATATTGCTCATGGCGCTTTCACACTATAATGGCAGAGGTAAGTAGTTGCAACTAAGATTGCATGGGCCTCAAATTCTAAAATATTTACTATTGGCTTCTTCAGGGGAAAGGTTTGCTGATTCCTGATTGCCATGATCATTTTAACAGATGTTTTGGATCACCTGAGTGAGTGGTCAAACTTATAATGGAATGCCGTTATCCTATTTCAGTGTTTTAGTTTTTAGATAGGCTTACAATCATTTCAGCCAGAATAAGACTGCTTGAACTGTGGAGACCTAGTGAAAAAAAGAATACAGGTATGCTTAAAACGCAGTTTCAGGAAAACAATATCATCCTTTATTTTAAATTAATAGCATTAATTTCAATGTTATGGGGTACATTTTTCTAGTGTTTCCTGTATATTACTTGATTTGGCTTTATACTTGTATAAGAGTTTGTACTGATCTTATGTCAGCCTATAATAAAAAGAAGTCAACACTGGAGTCCAAGAGAATCTTTTTTTTAAAGGTCTGAATATGTATGCATAAAAACTTCCATACCAAAAGAAGTATATAATCAATTAAGTAAAGGATCTGCAATTTACTCACTTTTGAAAAATATTCCCACTTAGTGTCAAAATCATGGCCAAGAAAACTGAAGTTAAGAAAACTATGCCTAATTGCACAGGCTTAAGTAATGATTCAAAGTTGTTACATTTATTATATATTTAAATAATATACTATAGTATATCGTGAAATTTCCTTCTTTGGATTTTTTTTTCTTTTTTAAATGGAAGAGTCAAAACTGCCTGTGAAGGTTTAACCATCTTCCCCTCTGATTCAGAAAGTGGCCTATTATGAACTATTTCAACACTCTTGCCCATATTTTGAATTTATGACTGAGAAATAAATTCTTTTTTACCTTCACTTAGAATCCAAACATTCAGTTAATATCCTAATCTTGATAACTACATACAAACGCTGTGAGCCTTTAATGGAGATATTTTAAGGCTGATTTTTTCTCAATACAAACAAAAAAGAACAGGATTTTAAGGCCATCTCAGTTAGGCATATTTCCAACACTTCAAAATGAGCACTAGCAAGAATTAACTTCCAAAATGACCTTGTAACAAACACACCCAGCAAGCTGCAGCCAGATTCTCTTGGCTCTGCCTCTCAGCATATTTCTCGACTCGAGAAATCAGAATGATGCAAAAGCAAGATTCGTGTCTGCAAGGAATATGATGCAATAATCATGTGTCTACAATTCCATTATGGTATAATTAATCTTAATTACACCTTAAATTCTGCCTGAATTAAAAGCCTCACATAGTTTGAATCTTGTTTGTGTTGCTTATAATTTTACCGTTTTATTTTGAGAAATTTAAAATAATAAACCTTTCTAAAGCAAACCAGTGACTTTGGGGTTCCTGTTCTCAGGGGGCTCTTACAGCTGAATTGTGGTCAGCCCAGCCCATTTTCCCATTTGCCTAGGAACAGGTGAGAGTGTTTTGCATCCCTAGCCCCATTCCCAGGCTCAGAGGCAGTCAGCACCTGGGAAAGGAAATGCCGATTACACACACTCAGGTCACCGGCAGCCATGGGCTGGTGTTTATGATCCTCTACCTTGTTCTGAAGGCAGACTAAAGACTTGGCCTTACCTCCTTTTCCGTGCACCATTGTGAGAAGTTCCTGGGTTCTCTTTCAATCTTTCCTCTCTTGCTTATACAGGCACTTTATTAGCCTTTTGGGAGCTTTTCCCGGCACACCCAGCAACTTCTCCACGAGCAAAAGCTCTTCGTAGAGGGTGGAAAGCTGCAGCAGCACCTTTACTACGGTACAATACAGGTTTCACAAGATAGTTTTTCCCCTTGTATTTATGGTGCCATGAAATAAATTGAGGACTTTTTTTTTTTCTTTACTGCCCATGGAGATGGGAGTTCCAATGCCCTACATTTTGCTGAGGGGAAAGGAAATGTCGGGAACTACTAGAAAGGGTCTATCCTTCCTAGAGCATATGATGAAGTGGGACATTTGCTCCCTGCAGGGTCCCTCGGAAACCACACAGAAATGTATAAACTTAGCCTCTCTCTTCTTGAGTCTCCTATGTTTTCCAGGGAGGCTACTGAATCATAAAGCTTATGATTCTTTAAATACCATTAGTTTTCTTCACTCTTGCAAAATCCTGGTCTCTTCTTGGGCTGTTTATCTTCCCCATCTTTTCTCCTACTGGTTCACTTTAAGGCACTGGCAAATCTATTGATTAACAGTCTTTTCTATCATCCAATTAAACCTAGTGCCTCAGGATCTTTGCTCCAGCCACTGCAGCAAGAATCTTTGTTCACAGAAAGCAAATGCGACAACTGTACTAAAGGAAAACAACAAGAAGTGCTCAAGTCTTACTTCAAATGATTCCTTGTTGCCTACTCTTTTCCCTGTTTTCACAGGGAGCACACAATTCTTTCTAAAGGCCATTGGTTCTGGGCCTGTTATATTTACGGTGGCGAAGTCGCTTATCTTTAGCTGAATGCTTTCATAGATCATCAACAATTAGGTCTGGCAAGGCACCTAGTAAGTGAGCAATGATCATTTATTACTTAGCTCTGTTTGGAAATCTGTACCCAAGATTCACTGAAGTCAATAAATAGTGGAACAAAGGGTATTCTGGCATGAAGACTGTTTATGTGTTATACTGGATTTGTGCTCATTTTCCATTCAACTTATTGAAGGGACCTGGAAATTTGATTGTTTTCTATTTCTCAAATTCTGACTCACCTAGAGAACCAACTCCAAACAACGAGATGCATGGCTCCGCATATCATTTGTGCCTCTTTGAGATGAGGGGCACAGACAATGGCAACACAAAGATATATTAAAAAATACATAATGTAACTTGTCTTAATATACTTTTCTGAGTCTAAAAATATGCCAGACCAAAAGAAACATATTTACATAAAAAGCAGACAAGGTCAAATAACAAAGAAAGCCCTTAATTAGTTGTAATCAACTTTAATTTGCATACCGTATATAATTCCTAAATGATTGTTAATAATAACTTTATATAATGGACTTCCAATTTTCATGAAAATGGCACATTTTGATAAGCAGACACAAAACCCTAGTACTAATAAGGCTTAATTTGCATACATTAGACTGATTATCCAAACAAAAGGATTACAGTATTACTTCTCCATACCTTTATGTCCTTATTATGCACATTTATTAACTTCACAAAAGCTAGCTGTTAGTGACAAATAATAGCCATGGTTGAAAGAGAAATTTACGGAATGAATAAGGTACATTTTAATGCAAAGGAGCAAAGTTTATACATCATAAATGCTGAATTTAACTGTTTGCAGCTAAAAGGGGATAGAATTCCACAAAGGGTGCTTCATTCCTTGAATAAACCAGCTCCCATTTGTGACCTAAAAAAACTACATACCCTAACACACTCCATCATTTGAATTTCACAATGAATTTATCTCAAGCCTGGAAGCTCTGACACTGTAGTTTGCAAGTATGCTTAGAATTCATGAACAGCAACAGAATTAAGCTTTAAATGTGTAGTTCTAGGGTGCAGTGTTAATAAATATATTTCAACAAGCTTAGTTTTTAGCCAAGTAAATAATAATATAGGTGGCATTAGTATTGATATCGGCTCCTAATGCTATCATTTATACCCTGCAATTAAAGTTTAAGCACTAAATAAAGCATTATTAGGAGATCCGGGCTGGCTTTTCTTATATATGAACACAAATGAAGCTCATGAGTGTTTGGCCAAGAGCCAAAAAACTTGAAACTTAACCACAAGCTACTTCCGGAGTTTTCCTCCCTGCTTTTGCTACTTGGCAAGATACAGAATTAGAACACCAGGAAATGGTTTCCAAAGAAGGCAGGAGGAAATGGGGGCCTCGGGAACTGAACCGAACACCACGGGAGTTAAATCTGAGCCTTTAATACACAACTTCAAAAGTAAGAGCCATACACTAAAAATTTGCACATTTCAATATCCAGTAAGATTCCAGTAAGTTTCATAGAAAAGAGAAGAGCCCTCTTTGCTGAAGGACAAACGGCTTTAAACCTTCCCATGTTTCCCATGAACTGTTGCTCAGAGCTCCAAAGCACTACACCAAAGGCTGGGCTAGGATGTAGATGCATTTTCAGTGACCTTGGGTATTGGACAGGATTATTCAACTTTCCCTCTCAGTTGTTTCCAGAAGCTAGAAAATACCTGTTTCTGAAGACACACCGAATGCCCCCTTGGCAAATGGGCACCCCGCGTATAGTTTCTCCTATGTGTCTGTTATATTCGTTTGATCAAGTGTTCTAGGGATTGTTGTAAACCGCTATAGAAACTCAAGGTTGAACATCTCTAAACTGAAATAAGACTCGAAGACTAATCGAGGGTGGCGCTCTTCAAAGTGAGTGGGGTTCCAAAGAGTTTTGTTTTTCCCAATATGGACTTAGAGCCTTTGAGTTAATTTCAAAGTGGACAAAAGGTAGTAAATAGTCCTCCACTATTTGTTTTAAGAACCAACATGCAAGGCACCCGATAGAACAATAAAAATGCTACCTCTCTGAACAGAGCCATTATCATGATCCCAAACAAGGGTAGTTCCAAGTATCACAATGAAGCAAGAATTGCTTTTACCATTCAAAGATGAAATTAACATAAAATGGTGATACTGACTCTAACAGTACCGTTTCACCAACCCCAAAGTCGATATCTGAATGTCCCCAAGATGCTTCTACTGACTTCAGCAGGATTACCGAAATACAGAACACAAAATTTCTGTCCAGAAAATAAATAGTGATACAATTGATACAGATTATCCAAAGACAAAACTTAGATAGCAACTTGCTTTTGACAAACTCAAAGGCTAAGCAAGTCAATCGTTTTCTGATGTCCTCAATTATCTCTCTATGTGGGTTTTCAAACGGGAAATTACAGCCCAGCCTGGCTGGCCCGATACTCCCTTCAGCCAGGAGCAGCGCAGGAGAGAGCATAGATTCCTCCTCTCCCAGGCAGCTGTTCTCTGTGCTGCTCCATCCCGGCCTACTGAGTGGGAGGCTGAGCTTCTGGACCCAGCACAAAAACATAACACGACAACGTGAGACAGGAAATTCAGTCTCAAAGCACAAACACCACTTCCATTAGCATTTCTTTTGCTCAAACTGAGAGCGCACACTCCCAAAGAAATAAATTCACACTCCAATTCTCTTTCTACCTTTTCTCTGCACATTGTGGAAGAGAAATAAAGATCTCTTTGTAGATTCAGATGGGCTGCTTTTCATGTGCTGTGCTGCAGATCAAAGGGCACTTCAGATTATGCGGAGAACAAAGGCCAGCTTGCCTACTTACCTGATTACTGAGAAATGTCCATCTTCAGCAGCATCTTCTAATAATACATCAGCTGCCACTGTGATTCAATCACATTCCAGCAAGACTTCTGGCAAAGGTAGGAAACCCACCTCAAACCTGAGAAGATAAAAAGCGGACAAAACCAAAGCATATGTAAATGATTGTCCTGTTAATCTCACCCAGCAATCCCCAAATCATCCCAGCCTAAAGGGCTAGCTAGAGCTGTAGCCAGGCTTCAAATGAGTCATTTGGAAAATTCAAATACTGGGCATACCACTGAATCTCATCTACTTGTATGAGAACATAAATTACATTAGTTTGCCTGGGATATGACACTACTGAACAGACCATCTTTTGTGTACTAATTCCATTATTTAATATTTTAATTTCCTTTCAGTGTAGACATATCTGATCTTCTTTTCACCTACCATGGTCTTCTCCAAAAACCAAATTACTTCATCAAAGCAAATCCTGATGCATTTCTAAATGCCTTTAGAAGCAAGAGTGGGGAGAGGAGATGATAAATTTTGCACTTATTGCCTTCTTTTCTTTCACCTAGCACAGGAATCCTGTTTATAATATTGACATGTACTTATATCATATCCAAGTAAATGAGTTATTAGAAAAAGAGTCATTTTGCATACATAGATTTATTGACCACACCATCTGGTGAATCAATTATATATCAGTGACATTTTAACTTTCCTGGAGTGATCATATATTGCACTTTACCCAGGACAGTCCTGGCTTTTGCCTGTGCCCCAGAATAACTATTAACAGCATCCCCTTTCACACTCAAAAGTGTCTTGACTTGAATGATAAATTATATGGTCCATTTAAGCTAAGTTTCCCATCATTAGGGTATGTAAGCAAGTATTGGGAAACGTAAATTATGGATGTCTGTGTTGAAAGTCCTTCTGGAGTCCTAGAACAGAAGTTCAACTTCATGTTTACACATTATACTGATACTTCTGATACTTTATTTTGCTATTTCATATTAATACTTTCACACTTTTAAATCACTTTCAGGTAGGTAGGTTTTTAACCATACAAGCCTACGCGGTGTGAATAGAGATATTAGTATCCTCACTTACAGCTAAAACAAAGATCACTGAGTTGCCTAAGTCCATACAATAAGATTTCCTTATTCTGACTCTAGAGTGTTCTATTAAACCATGAGAAGCCTAAATAAAGAATTGAGATCTCCCATCGTTCACCTTAACACTTAGCTTTAGTATTAACTAAAGCTACCTGCACTAAAAAAAGGAGACCTTTGAAACCAATGCTACAACTTATTGGGGCCTGACACTAACGCTTTCACAAGAGTTGAATTTCCTATCTCCCTGGATCAAACGAAATTGCAACTCAATATTACAAGATTTTTTTTATTATAAACTTAGTGGGGTTGGGATGGTAGAAGGGAAGGGATTCATGATGGTGCTTATAACACTTTGGATGTGAATTTAAGCAAGTCTTTAAAGTATCATCCCTTCTCACCCTACATCAGAGGCTACAAACTGGTGGCAGGGGGCCTAAATCTAATACATCTGTGTATTATTTGACCAATACCAATTTTAAATTGAGTCAACATTTAAATATCAAAAAAAACACAAAATACCTCCTTATCCTGCAACCTCTACATCCAACAATCACAAAGTTCTGTTGACTTACCTCCAAAAAAACCTTTCCAATGCTTCCTTCTCCACTTCATCCACCTTGGACCACACACCATAATTTCCGTCCAAGATTACGCAGGAGCCACTGAACTCTTAATGAGACCCTCAAAGCCCTTCCTGAGCTACCCCTCTAAATACTTCTTGTACCATCTACCCTGGAACTTCTCTTCTCCAGCCTCACTGACCTTCCCTCAGTCCTTTGAGACTTCAGCAAAGCCCTTCTCTCGACCTAACACAAACTACTGGCCTCTCCCCCTTTTCTGATTCACTCGGTATTTCCCAAACTGAAACTATCACTATCATAGTAGATAAGTATGATGTTTCTAGAGCATGCTGGGGGAAAAGATTACATCACCCATGGCTAGAGATGACCATCCTTGAATTCAGTCGCAGCCCCCAAGTCTGGCTGCCTCTGAGGAGAGCAATTTCTCAACTAGCCTATAACCCACCGTCAGCACTGTGTGTCCCAGAACACCTGTTGGGAGATACAGCCCAGATCAGTGGTTCTCAAAGAGCAGAATTAGTATCACCTGGGAATTGTTAGAAATGCAAATCATCAGCCTCCCTCCAGACTTATTGAGTTAGAAACACCTTAATGGGGCCCAACAATCTGTGTTTTACAAGTGCTCTGGGTGAGTCTCTTGCACACTAAAGTTTAAGAACCTCTGGCCTAGATAACTCCTGCTTATCCCTCAGATCTCCTGCTTCCTTAAGGAAGCTTTCCCCAACCCCTATAAAAGGTCAGGTCCCTCTGCTGTTTATTTGTATAGCACAAAGTACTTCTCCTGCATAATGTATACCCCAGGTATTATCAATTAGTCATTTGTGTGACTGTTTCATGTCTCCAAACCACTGTAATCTCTGACACTAAAGACCAATTTTGTCTTATTTACTTGAATCCACAGTGCTTAGGGAAATGAGAAAGAGGGAGAGAGAGAGATTAACAAAAGTGAGGAAACATTCTCTGCTTTTCGACAAGTTCTCAAGGCTTTTAAAATATCTAACTGGATACGTTCTCTGCCTAGATTATTGGCAGCTTAGGTCCTAGATCTTAATTTAACTTGAGTGCCAGAGTGGCTCAAAGGTGGGGCTCGTCAATGCTGAAGTGCCCAACAAAGACCAGCAGCCTGGATTCAGCAGTGTGATCTTGACCATCCCAACTTCACATCCAACCACGAGGACCCTCAAGACTTAAAATGGGTGTCAAAGAGCTCAGCTGATCCTAGATGCCAAGTTGCTATTCAGTTAAAGCCAACAACACTAGCTGCTATAGGATAGTACTCCTGAAATGCCAGTGGCTTAACTAAATAAAATTCTCTTTTGCTTGTCACCTGTCCAATTATGTCAACAGAGGCTTGTACTCCACACAATCATTCAGGGACCCAGGTTCCTTCCATCTTGTGACCCCACCCTTCTGTAGTTTATGAAGTCTCATCCACTTAACCAGTGGGTAGAAAAAGAGAAGTAACACATGGGAGTTTATAGCAGGCCAGGCCTGGATGTACCTCACATAACTTTTACTCAAATTCTGTTGGCCAGAACTCTGTCAGATGACCACACTCAACTGTAAGTAAAGCTATGGCCTAGGAAGAAGAGATCAGGGTCATTAATAAATACGAGCAGTATTTCCATATTCCTCCTTTCTTGTAATCAAATATAATTTTCATTCTCATTCCCAGACATAGACCACACTCACCTCCTCTCAAAGAAAAAACAAAAACAAAGTGCTATCTGATCTATGCAACCAGCATAAAGACCAAAATCTCTGGGTAATGTGCTGTCCTATCTATCCATCAGGTGCAGATTCAACTCTTCTGGGTCTGAAGACCTATGAACTAATAAGACAAGTTATCAGCACCCTCACACCCTTCTGATGACCAGCCTATCTGTCCACCAGGGTTCTGAGGGTCATTTCAGCCCCCAGCCTACCCACACACTAGTGCCAGTTTGCCACCTGCATGCACTGGGGTTCCCTTGGACCTTTTAGGCACTATCCTGCTTGCATGCTGTAGGACCTAGGGCCGCATTACAACTATCTTTCCCTCATGCTGGTACCCTGGGGGGAGACCATCGAACCATCAGCCTGTCTGGGCACTCGGGTTTGCAAGGTCACCCAGCCCACAGCCTGCCCACATGTTGAGGAGCCAAGGGCCCTTCTGGTCATTAGTTTGTGTACTGGCTGAGGAAGTGAGAGCTCTTTGGCCACAATCCTGCCTGCCTTCTGGTGCTCAGAAGCCACTTCCAACCACTCACCTACCTTTCAGGTAGAGAATAGGATTGGAAGCCTTCCAGCCACTGGCTGGCCCTTGAACTGGTCTAGGGGCCCTATGTGCTACAGAACTGAAAACGCTTCTTGCCATCACACTGATGGCAAGAAGGGTTTCACCTGCTTGGAAACAAGAGGCCTCTTGGGCACAGTCATTCTCAAGCACAGTTGTCCCAAAAACTCCTCTGGTCTCCAACCTGCCTGCCCACTAACATTCTGCAGGATATTTTAGGGCCCAGCCAGTCTGTATGTTGGGAAAAGAGGGGCCATTGTGGCTCTCACCTTGCCCACATATGATGGATATGAGAGCCCTTTCACCACCATATGTGCTTCTAGGGCAGCTAAGCTATGAGTTCTTCATGCCAACTGCATGTCCACATGGTGAGGAGGTGAGAGCCCTGTCGGTTGCCATCCCTCCTATGCTGGGTGATGTCCCAGGAGGCTCTTTATATTGCCAACCTGCCTGCACTCTAGAGTTTCAAGAATCATTTCTGGCCTGTAACCCACCAGTATTTGAGCTAACAGAAGACCAATCCAGCTGTCAACCTGCACACGTGCTATGGAAATGAGAGGGCTTTCAACACCGTATGAGCCTCCAGAGCAGCTGGTGTGAGCCCTTCATACCAACTGCTCGTCCACATGTAAGGAAATGATATCCCTTTCAGCCACTGTCCTTCCAGTACATGGGTGTCCCAAGGACCCTTCCAATCAACAATCCGCCCGCCCAGGAGAGTTCCACAAATCATTTTAGCCCTCACCCAGCAAGTGTTTGGACCCATTCCAGCCCTCAACCTGCTGATGTGTTGTGAAAACAAGAGACAGTTTGGCCACAGTAAGGGTCTCACAGTATGTACAGTCCAGGCTTTTCAGCTGTCACTCTGACCATGCACTAAGGAAGGGAGAGCCCTTTAGGTCACCAATCTTCCCACACACACTGGTGTCTGGGGGTGCTTCCAGTCACCAACCTGCCTGCTTTCTAGGATTCTGTGGGTTATATCTGCCCGCAAACCACGAGTGTACTAGAGAATCCAGGGCCATTCCAGCTCTCAACATGCCATGTGCTATGGAAACAGGAGTCCTTTCTGAAGTATTTGGCCCTCACGTGCTGCAGAGGTGAGAGATCTTCTGACCTGCCACCTGCCCACGAGCTGAGGATGCGAAAGCCCTGTTGGCCACCATCCTTTGCACCCAGGCTGGTATCTGGCAATTCTTCCAATCAGCAAACTGACTGATCTCTAGGGTTCCACATGTCATTTCATCCTCAAGCTCACTAGCATTTTAGGGAACACAAAGCCCTTCAAGCCTTCAACCTGCACACATGCTATGCAAATGAGAGGCCTTTCACCACCTTATGGGCCTCAAGAGCAGGTGAATGTGAGCCCTTCAGGCCAATGGACTGCCCCAGTGCTGAGGAAGCTGGAGTCCTTTCACACACCCTCCTTCCAGGGCATGGGTATGATGAAGAACTTTCCGGGCAACAACCTGCTCGCCTGGAAATAGGGTTCCATGAGACATTTTGGCCCCCACCAGCCAGTGTTTGGGGAAAGAAGACCCATTCAAACCATCAACCTGCCCACATGCTGTGCACACAAGAAGCCAATTGCCTACCTTATAGATCTTACCGGGTGGAGAGCCAAGAGCCCTTCCAGCTGTCACTATGACCATGCACTGAATAAGGGAAAGCCCTTATGGCCACCATCCTTCCCACACAGCCTGGTGTCTAGAGGCCCTCCTGATCACCAATATGCCTGGTCTCTATGGTTCCACGGGGCATTTTGGTCTCTGATCCGCTTGTATCCTAGCTGAAAAATGGCCATTCCAGCTGCCAACCTGCACATGTGCTATGGAAATTAAGAGGCTTTTCACACCATATGGGCCTCAAGGAAAGCTGAGTGTGAAACTTTCAGGTCAACGGCCTGCCAGAATGCTGAAGAAGCGGGAGCCTTGCCAGCCACCGTTCTTTCCACACAGCTTGCTGTCCAATTATTCTGCCAGTCAATAAACATTCTAGGATACCGTCAGTCATTGTAGCCCCCTCCCCACAAGTGTATGGTAAAAAGAAGATCCATTCCAGCCTCAATCTGCCCCTGTGTCATGCAAAGAGCCCCCTCTGGCTACATTATGGGTCTCAAAGGACACAAAGCTGAGAATCCTTACAGCCGTCAAGGTGACGGTGCGCTGAGGAAACGAGAGCCCTTTCGGCCACTGTCGTTGCCATATCTGGTGCTCCATGGGAATGCTTCCCGTGAACAACTGGCCTACTCTCTAGGGTTCCGCTGTACATTTCCAGCCTCTGACCAGCTTGCACTTTGGCTAAGAATCAGGACTCCACCTGTCAGCCTGCACCCGTGTATGGAAACAAAAGGCTTTCACCACTATATGAGTCTCAAAGACAGTTCAGTGTCAGCACTTAAGGCCAATGGCCTGCCCACGTGCTGAGGAAGAAGGAGTCTTTTCAGCTACCGTCCTCTGGCGCATGGGTGTGCCATAGGACTATTCCGTTTAACAACCTGCCCGCCCACTAGGGTTCCCTGAATCATTTTGGCCCCCACCCAACAAATGTTTGGGAAAAACAAGATCCATTCCAGCCTTCAACCTGCCCACGTGTTGTGCAAACAAGAACTCCTCTGGCCACATTATGAGTCTGGAAGGATACACAGCTAATAGGTCTTTCAGCAGTCACTTCAATGGTACATTAAGGAAGCCAGAGCCCTTTCAGCCACCGTCCTTCCCATGTGGCCTGGTGTCCCTACATTGTTCCGGCCAACAATCTTCCTGTTCTCTAGGGTTCCGCTGGTCATTTCTGCCTGCAGTCTACCAGTCTGTAAGAGAATCCAGGGTCATTCTGATACTCAACATGCTCATGTGCTGTGGAAATGAGAGGCCTTTCGCCATGAATCAGCCCTCGGGCAATGAAGAATCCAGAGATCTTTTGGCCAACGGCATGCCCATGAGCTGAAGAAGCAGGAGCCCTGCCGGCCACCATCCCTCCCCCACAGCAGGTGTCAGGAAATACTTCCCGTTAACAACCTAACTTGTCTCTAGGGTTCACATGTCACTTCAGCCTTGGGCCCCCTAACATTTTAGCTAACAGAGGGCCCTTCCAGCCTTCAACCTGCACATGTGTTATGTAAATGAGAGGTTTTCACCACTATATGAGCCTTGAAGGTAGCTGAGTGTGAACCCTTAAGGCCAATGGCCTGCCCCTGTGCTGAAGAAGCAGGAGCCCATTCAGCCACCATCCTTCCAATGTCTTCCGATCAACAACATGCCCACCCACTAACATTCCGCGAATCATTTTGGCCCCCAGGCAGCAAGTGTTTGCAAGGAAAAAAAAGAAACATTCCAGACCTCAACCTGCCTACATGCTGCGCATACAAGAACCCATTTGACTACCTTATCGGTCTCACAGGATGCAGAACTGAGAGCCCTCCCAGCTGTCTCTCTGACCATGCACTGAGGAAAGGCGAGCCCTCATGGCCACCGTCCTTCCCCCACAGCACGGTGTCTGCAGGCCCTTCCGTTGCCAACCAGCCTGCTCTCTAAGGTTCCGTGATTATTTTGGCCTGCAGCCCGCTAGCATTTTAGCTAAGAGAGGACCATTCCAGCCTTCAACCTGCACACGTGCTATGGAAATAAAGAGGTTTTTCACCACCATATGGGCCTCTACAGAAGCTGAGTGTGAGATGTTCAGGTCAATGGCCTGCCCAAATGCTGAGGCAGCAGGCGCTCTGTCGGCCACCATCCTTCCCACATGCTTACAGTCCAATAATTTTTCTGGTCGGTACCCTTCCTACACACTAGGGTTCTGTCGGTCATTTTGGTTCCCACCTCACAAATGTTTAGTAAAAAGAATACCCATTCCAGCCTTCAGTATGGCCAAGTATTGTGTAAACAAGAGCCCTTCTGGCCACATTAAAGGTCTGGAAGGATGCAAGCTGACAGCCCTTACAGCCATCAATCTGACGGTGCTGAGGAAACGAGAACCCTGTTGGCCACTGTCCTTGCCATGTATCCTGCTCTCCGGGAATTCTTCCGGTCATCAACCTGCTTGTGCTCTAGGGTTCCACTGTACATTTTGAACCCTCTAACCTGCTTACATTTTAGCTAAGAATTGGCCATTCCGGCTGTCAACCTGCACCCATGCTATGGAAATGAAAGGTTTTCACCAATGTATGAGTCTCCAGGGCAGCTGAGTGTCAGTCCTTAAGGCAAATGGCCTGCCTACGAGCTGAGGAAGTGGGAGCCCTTTCAGCCACCGTCCTCCCAGCACACTGGTGTGCCATAGAACCATTCCATTCAACAACCTGCTCATGCACTAGGGTTCTCCGAATCGTTTTGGCCCTCACCCTGCAAGCATTCGGGGAAAACAAGATCCATTCCAGCCCTCAACCTGTTCACGTGTTATGCAAAAAAAGAGCCTCTGTGGCTACATTATGGGTCTCAAAAGATGCAGTGCTGAGAGCCCTTTCTGCTGTCACTCTGAGGGTGCACTGAGGACGCAAGAACCCTTTGGGCCACCATCCTTCCCACACGGGTTGGTGTCTAGGAAAGTTCTTCCGGCTGCCAATCCTATACCCTTTAGGGTTCCTGGCATCATTTACCATCCCCATCCCAGCCTGCCCACATGTTGGGCAACCAAAGGCCATTCTGGCCCTTAACCTGCCCTAGTGTGTTGGAAACGGGAGCCCATTAGACCATTGTGTGGGCCTCTGATGGTGCAGAGCTGAGAGCCCTTATAGCCATCACTCTGACCATGTGCTGAGGAATCAAGAGCCTTCTCAGCCACCATCCTTCCCATGTGTGATTGTGCCCCAGGACCTTTCTTGTTACCACCTGCCTGCCAACTACTATTTGGTGGGTTGTTTTGGCCTTCAATCTGCAAGCTTCCTTGGTGACCAAGGGCCATACTGGCCTACATGTTGCCCTTGTGCAGTGGAAATGAGAGCCCTCTGGCCATCATACAAGCCTCATGCTGCAGAGCCTCGTGCCCTTCTGACCAATGTCCTGCCTGTGCACTGAGGAAATGAGAGCCCTTTCAGCCACTGTTCCTCCTATGTATGCTGGTGTACTGGGTACTTTTCTGGTCATCATCCTGCTGGTCATCTAGAGTTCCACGGGTCATTTTGGCCCCAGGCTGCTCATGTGCTGTAGAGCCCTTTAAATCACCTTCCCTCCAGCTCATTGGCTCCCTGGTCTTCTAATGGTTACTTGCCGCTCCTTCCGGCCATCAGTCTGCCTGCGTGTTATAGAAATAAAGCCCTCTCAACCACCATCCTGCCTGTACTTTGGTGGCCCAGGTGCCCTTCTGGACACCATCCTGCCCGCTGGACAGTGTCCCACAGGTCATTTCGGCTCAGGTCTGTCCACATACTGTAAAGAGGAGAGGCCCTTTGGCCTCTGTCTGTCCTGCATGCTGGTGCCCAGGAGCTCTTCTGGCCATGTATCTCCCAATGGGTTCCTGAGGATTCTTCCTACCATCAATGTACTCACATGCCCTGTGACTGGGAGCCCTTCCAGTTACTTTCTGGGCCGCGCTGGTTCCCAGAAGGCCCTTCCAGCTGCCTGCTTGCCTGGCAGCTGTAAAACAGGACTGGAAACCCTTCCTTCCACCTTCCTGCCTGTGTGCTGGTATCCCCAGGGACCCTTTTGGCCACCAGGCTGTCTTCACCTACAGTCTAGAGTGGCTTTCTGAGCAATTGCCTACCCACAGTCTGTGGAAACTAGGACCTCTATGTTGTTACTTAAAGGAAACTTTCAACCACCATGTCCATCCCTGGTACTAGTGACCTGGAGAGACCTACTGGTGCCTAGCCTGCCCAGGTACTGGAAAAAAGAGGGCCCTTGTGGTGCAAAAGAAGACCTAGACCATATGCAAAGGAATGGGCATGGATAAATTTTGCCCACAAGCAATTTTCCATCCCCTGATCTAGAACTGTAGATTGTTAGCCAGGTGTATGGCTGTCCATTTAAATACTAAGGTTAGAAGCCTCCTTTGCAGCTAGTGTGACATGTAGAAATTCTAGTCAATGAGATATATGAAGGAGCAATGTGTGCAACATCCAAATCATGCCCCAAAAGGGAAGGAATCGGACTTCTCTTTTCCCCTTCCTCCTTGGCTGGAATGTGGCTGTGAGCCATCTTGAATCATACAAATGAATGGAACACCCTAGAAATGGCAGAGGTGGAAGGAGGCTGGGATCTCAATGACTTCCTGGAGAAGAGCCACCATATCAGCTCAGACTTTTATATAAAAGAAAAATAAACCCAACTGGTTTAAGCCACAGTGACTATATGCAGTTCAATTCTAACAAATGTGCCTGATTTCAGCAAAAATAATTAAGAAGAATTATATTATTAGTTCAATTCAACCTCTCAATGACAAAAAAAAAGCCCAAGTCAAGGGCCCAAGCACAGGAGTGAGAGCCAGAAATAGCTCTTTAATCTTTTGACTTCTGTCCATTGCCTCTGCTGCCACCTTTTTTTTCATGGACCACTGCCATTCACCAGCTTAAAAACTTCAATAGCTTGCCAAAGCTTCTGGAAAATAGACCAAACTCACAAAGCCAACCTAATAGTTCTCCCAATGCATATCCTGAAACCCAGGGACCGATCTCTCCAAGATTACCAACTAATTACATCCCCCTATCCCTTACTGTCAATACCACTTATAAACATGAAAAAAATGCAATCAAGGATTCACATAGATTGGGAGAAGGATCAGAGGAGAAGGAGGGGTGTTCAAGTTTGCTAGCTGCCGGAATGCAATGCACCAGAAATGGAATGACTTTTAAAAAGGGGGATTTAATAAGTGTTTTGGTTTGCTAGCTGCCGGAATGCAATATACCAGAAACGGAATGGCTTTTAACAAGGGGAATTTAATGAGTTGCTAGTTTACAGTTCTAAGGCCAAGAAAATGTCCCAATTAAAACAAGTCTATAGAAATGTCCAATCAAAGGCATCCGGGAAAAGATAGATACCTTGGTTCAAGAAGGCCGATGAAGTTCAGGGTTTCTCTCTCATCTGGAAAGGCACATGGCGAACACAGTCACAGTTTCTCTCTAGACTAGAAAGGCACACGGCGAATACGGCGTCATCTGCTAGCTTTTTCTCCTGGCTTCCGGTTTCATGAAGCTCCCCGGGAGGCTTCTTCCTTCTTCATCTCCAAAGGTCTCTGGCTGGTGGACTCTCTGCTTCATAGTGTTGCTCTCTCTGAATCTCTAATTCTCCAAAATATTTCCTCTTTTATAGGACTCCAATAAACCAATCAAGACCCACCCAAACGGGTGGAGACATGTCGTCACCTAATCCAATTTAACAA
>PVIY010036378.1:0-25534 GCA_004026745.1 Myrmecophaga tridactyla | reverse complement strand
GCCCCCCCCCAAAAAAATGGAGGGGCTCTTGAGCCTTAGGAGCTAGTGATGGATGGTTTGCAGGGTGTGATGAAAAGAGCGTAGTCAGGAGTTTATTGAGCACCTGCTATGTGCCAAGCATGGTATAGTCATCTTAGCATTTGTGGGCTAGATAGAAAGGAAATCTAGTTACTTATGGTGTTCTTGGCACTTATAAATGAGTGAGACGTGCTGGGGGATAACTCTGCTGGGTTGGGGGAGGGTGGTGTAAGAAAAGCTTCCATGAGGAGGTGCCAGTGGAGCTGGTAGTTAGAGAATGAGTCCACTCTTACCCCGCAAGAAAGAGGAAGGGCATTCCAGGATGCAGAAAGATTAGGAACAAAATACCAGAGGCAGGACTGGGGAAATGCTGTGTCCAGAGGGCAAGGAGAAGTTCGTGTGGCTACATGGCTAGAGATTAAAGTAAGACTGCAGACAGCAGCTGGAGCCACAAGAGAAAGGAGAGAAAGGGGGTAATGCTGGGTGTCTGGATGGAGAGGTGAGAGGCTGAGGGAAGATATCCCATGGAGGCTTCTGTTTTCAAGGGCAGTTGTTAAGATGAGTTAGCACAGCTGGACTGTAGCCCTGTACAGTCCAGGCTGTGGGGAGTGTGGGGAGTGTTGAGGGAGGCAGAGAAGGAGACTGCCCAGACACTGAGGGAGAGTGGCCTTAGCCCAGAGGCTCCTTCTGCCCATTGAGACTTTGCTGTAGATGGGATTCATGGGTTGGCAAAAGCATGTTACGAACAACTATGGAGGGATGAGAAAGCAAGACAGGCAAGGGAACTGGTCAACCCAAGTAGCCATCACTCAGAGTGGCTGGAGGGGGAGAAGGGTAGGAGTATCTGAGAAAGATTTTGTCCATTGGTGCCCCCACGGTGTAGCCATTGCAGGCATTAGGGCCAGGAGCCAGGTGCCCATCCCCAGGGACTCCCACATTCATGGCATGCAATGTGGGGGGAATACCCTCAATCTCTCTGGTCCCCAAAGACCCTGCGAGTCGATGAGATAATGTTGACGGCAAAAGGGGGTGCAGAAGAGGGCAGGATGCAGGGAGGCAGCAGTGGTGGGCTAGGACACTCTGGGCAGAGGTGGGTGTGAGATTCAGGCCTGCCTTCTGTGAGGGAAATAAAGGCAGTCTCTTGACAGCTGCTTCCTGTTGGGGCTCGTTCAAGCCCAGGGCACAGACATCTGCATTTTCCAAGCAAGATGTCTGCATGCAGTAAGCAGAGAGCAAATAAAACAAAGTTGTGGCAGATACTGTCAGTTCCCTGCCCACCTCCTCTACTTCCACCCCTTTGGTACACATGGATCAACTTTCACCTGAACACCTGTTGGTGTCTCTTTGCTCATGGGCTTTCTCTGCCCACCAAACTCCACATTGCCCACCCAGCAGCAGGCAGGAGGAGCGCTGAATTAACACTTGGGAGAGCAGCCCCACCCGTGACTGATAGGAATAGGGGTGAGTGTCCCACCTCCCTCACCCCACTGCTAGAGTAACTCTGAGGGGCACGTATGTCACCTTCACCCAGAATTCCCCAATGAGGCTAAGTGTCAGCTGTCCACAGTGATGACCAACTTGTTAATGCACCTTTTATTATTGGCTTCCTTCTCTTCCCTGTCACTTTTCCCGCTCCACTACTGGTGTTTCATTTACCTCCCAAATGACCAACGTGCATTTGAATCTTCACATCGGAGTCTGCTTCTGGGAGAGCCCAAAGCAAGACAGAACCATAGCAGGACCCAGTGGGAAAATCTTGGGGCTAAAAGATAGTTTGAATCCCACTTCCCCTGTGTGTAAGGAATCCCCAGCTCACAGCTGGCTCCCACACACATTGGCTGAGCATAAATTAGAGCATTAGTGTTTACAGCAAGACTCAGGCCATTCTATAGTAGGCCACATTGCCATCAGGCCGAATGAAAACGTGCTGATCACCCGGTGTTCTCTGACCAACGTCGGGCTCAGCGCTGAAAGCATAGTCCACTGATTTGTCATCCTAGTCTAAATATAAGAGAATTGCAGCCTGAGTCAGAAAGTTATTTTCAGCATTCTTACTTTGCAGCAGTTGAGGGATGCTGCTCTTGAAGGCTGCCTTCCTAAAGGCTGAGTCCAGTGCTCAGCCCAGCGAAAGTCATCTCCCCAACTCAGTCGCCCCCAAACCCACAGGTCTCAGCTCCTGTTTCTGGCTTCTCTCCAGCTAGAAACTGGGTCCCTTCCCAGGGCTGAGGTCTCCTCTCTTGATGGCCACAGAAATGGAGGGAAGAGGGGCCCAGTGAAGAGAAACTAGTGTTTGTTAAGAGCCTGCTAAGTGCTGGACTCTTAAATGTATAAATCTTCACAAAACCCCTTCCAGAGAAATATCATTGGTCCTATTTAGCAGAGAAGGCAAAAGCAGGGCTTAGATGGCCAGCTCACTTGCTGAGGCCTGCATGGCCAAGGTTTGAGAAGCCTGTCCCTCATGAGCACCTCCTCTTCTACGCTATCTGTTAGCTCCCAGAACCCTCTCTGGGTGATGAAGGATGGGTGTTGCTTCTGTCCCACCCCCAGCAGAGACCATGCCCTTATCCCTTTGGGGGCAATGGGAAGAGAGAGCAGGTCCCCATGATTGGTCAAGGACCCCCACCCCGACCTGCTCTGCCCTGTGGGGACCTGCCATCTCATCCTACCTCCCGCCCCTTCTACTGCCATGGATGAGTGAGGATGAGAACGTAGCCTCGGCCTCCTGGATCATGCCCTTGTGTTTTGTCAGGTGCCTTTTGGAGACATGGCCTCCTTCCAGGCTGTGAGGTGCCAGGGGGGATATTTGTGGAAGGTCTTCTTGGCACAGCTCAGCTCCCAGTACCCACTCCCACCTGCCAGGTACTCTTCTCCTTCAGAGCCATCGGAAGCTTCCCTGCCCACTACCACTGGGACAGCCCCATCATCCTGCATCCCAGCAGCCCATGGCTGTGTTTATTGAAGCTTAATTCTGGGCCCTGTTTCTTGGCTGCTTAAATCTCCATGGTGCACTACCTGCAGAATAGACACTGAACTCCCCAGCCTTTAAAGGCCCTTCACCAGCTGCTGAAATGAAGTTCTCTGGGTTTCTCCTGAAGGATATGTCCAGGCCCCAAACTGGTTCTCCTCTTGCCCTCTGCCCATCCTCTGAGACTCCCAAAAGCTGTCACTGAGCTCAAGCCCCCCACCCACACGCACACACCATCCCTTCCACCTCTGTTTCCATGATATTTTATTCCTGTTGCTCCCTGGGAAGCAGGGGACATGTTCATATGTGTGAGCCAGCACAGTGCCTGACGTGGGGTGAGCTTGGCAAACATTTAAATCAATTGACCCCTTTTTGTAATGTGGACTCCTCAGGCATTTGGGGAAGCCTGTGGATCCCATCTCAGCATCATGCTTTCAGATGCATAAAACAAAATACAAAGGATTGCACTTGAAACCAATTTTTTTTTAAAAGTTGTCAGTGTATTTTAAAATGAAATTCATGGTTTAGTAATAAATGCGCTTCTTCATTAAGGCGTTAAATAACAAGATCTAGCAGTGAATTCTAATGTCTGTCATTTCCAAATGGTGAGACGCGTAAACAATATTACAGAATATCTGCAACAACTGAAATGTGATAGGAAAATATCTGGCGAACGGCTAGTATTAGGCTGAGCAATATGAAATTGCCAATATTGAATCAGTTTTGACCTACAAAAACAGCAATTTCTCATGGTTTTGCCTAATTCTGCTCCTTTTGTTGCCTACACCCATCACTGAAGGAAATGCTCCGTTTCAGGTGAAGATTATTGTTTCCCCATCTGAGTTCATAGCCCACCTGAACTATATAGCAGGGACCCTTCAGGGCAGATCAATGGAAGCCCGCTGAGAGCTGCGGGCGGAGGCGCCCTTCCCTTCCCAGCGCATCTAAGCAGCGTCCTTCTCCACTTTCCCTCAGGCTCCCTGTTCCCGCAGCTGAAGCCCTCGGAGAGCGTCTTCAAGGTGATCTTCTGGCTTGGCTACTTTAACAGCTGCGTGAACCCCCTCATCTACCCCTGCTCCAGCCGCGAGTTCAAGCGCGCCTTTCTCCGCCTCCTGCGCTGCCAGTGCCGTCGTCGCCGGCGCCGCCGTCCCCTCTGGCGCGTCTACGGCCACCACTGGCGGGGCTCGACCGGCGGCCCGGGCGCCGCGCCCCCCGGGGCCTCACTGGCCCTCACCGCGCCCCCGGACCCCGGCCTCCCGGGCCCGCCCGAGGCGCAAGCTCTGGGCGCGGGCCGTCGAAAGCCGCCCTCCGCCTTCCGGGAGTGGAAGCTGCTCGGGTCCTTGCGGAGACCCACCACCCAGCTGCGGGCCAAGGTCTCCAGCCTGTCGCACAAGATCCGCACCGGGGGCGTGCAGCGCGCGGAGGCCGCGGGCGCCCTCCGCGCCGAGGTGGAGGCCGTATCCCTTGGTGTCCCCCATGACATGGCCGAGGGCGCCCCCTGCCAGGCCTACGACTTGGCCGACTACAGCAACCTCCGGGAGACTGATATTTAAAGACAACGCCCCCGGCTCCCCAGCAAGGCGGGGGCGTATGCTGGGGGCGGGGAGAGGGGTGAAGGAGGTGGGAGGGACCCAGAAACTGGACAGGGAGGCTGCTCTGGGCCAAACCCAAGGAACTGGGGCGGGGCTTGGGCTGGGGACTTTGTAAGGTGAAAAGTTATGAGTCGAGCTCATGGACACTGATTTTCCGAGCCGGACCCTTAGGGTAATTGGACATGGAAGGGCTGTGGGCTCCATGGGGCCATTTGTTCCCAATCCTTGTTGGAGAAGCAGCCCCACCCACCATGCCCTAAATTTAGGGTAGACAGATTTAAGTGCAGCTAGGTGGACTTGCCCCTTCTCTTGGGAGAAAAATCCTCTACCTGTCTGCCCCCACTGCCCTCCTAGGGGGAGAGTCAGGGCTCATGGCTGGACACAATTGCCCTCTTACTGCCAACTGGAGACACCATGTGGACTTGCCACCTCCACCCACAAGCTTTGGTGGCAGATTGGGTGGCCATCATACAAGCCTGGCGTGTTTACCCCTAGGCCCACTCCTCCCATCCAGGCCCCGCCATGCACATGCCATCACCTGGCCCTGCCCCTCAATTCTTCCCCTCCAGGGCCTTACTGTTTACACTCTGTACATAGCTCATTTTGCCTGTACCTGTCACTTCTTGCTGGGATCCAGAGCTGCCAAATGGGGAGAGCATTATTTGTCATTTTGAGACATATTTATTGGTAAGAGTACTTCTATTTTGTCCAAACTGTGCAAATTATAGGCAAAAAGCCTATAACCCATAAAGAACTACATTTTTTTCTAAATTCTTTCCAATACTAAAAGTTTCAACTCAATGGTCTATTTAACTGATGGCTGCTATCCTTTGGGCTTTTAGCATGATCAAAGGATTGAGGTTTCACTGGCTTTTAAAATTCACTTGATTAGTCTTACAAAACAAATAGCATTCATAAGCATGAGTTTTCTCTTTATCAGTCTCCTCAGATGTATCTGTGATGATCTGAGGGCCTCAGTGAGGTAGATGGCCATCAGTTAAATGGGTGAAACATTACATGATGAGGTGTACAAGCCCACCAGAAACCACACTTGCTAGCTTTGAGTAAAATGCCCAACACTTATATTCCCAAGGGATCACAGGCAATTTGGACTTGGGCTGGATAATATCAGTCACATCCTACCAGCCTGGGGTGTCTGGAGTGGAGATTCTGAAACCGTAAAAGCCAGCTTCTGGGGCCAAGATGGACCTATTTTGAGCCAACATTTCACATCCTAAACTGGGAGTGGGGGGTAGAGTGGTTTAAGTCTTTTTGAAAGGCCGTCATAATTGCAGGCCTCTGACCCCAATTTCACAAGGTTAAGAAGACAACCAGTATCAGGACTGGGGAGGAGACGTTCTACATTGCACATCTACAGCAGGTTCTGGACTTCGAGGCCTGGGTCACCCCCAAAGATTAGGAAAGACAGGTTAAGGCAGGTACTGGGAACGTGTCACTCACCCCAAAGCGGGCCTCACTTTGAAGCACAGTGGCCCCCACTAGGCTGGGGATACTAGGGGACAGCTCTCACTGTCATTTACACAGATGGGAGCCATAGGGCACATCCCAGCCTTGAACAGTGGCATCTGGACAGGTTTGGAGGGTCTCTGAGCAGGGTGAGTATTGCTCCCACATGCTGGTGCGTTTTCACCCACAGAAGGATAACACTGAAAGAAAGAGAGCAGGGTGGGGAGGGTGGCTTCCTCAGGCAGGTTTTAGGGAGAACCTCCCTGCCCTGGGCAACCCAGTGATAGAGGAAGCAGGAGGAGCTGGTGCCTGCCGGGACCTACTCTAGGCATGGTGACCAATCAGCAACACGTGTCCAATGCTCAGGACTTCAGCCCTTCTGTCTCCTGGGCCCAGCTGTCCCCCTCCTATACCTTCATACCAGATACTGGCCTTCAGGAGGTGGGGACGGGCTGCAGAGTCCCCAGAGGGGGGTGCCCAGGGATCTAGTTCTAACCATCGGTGAAGCCCTGTACTACTGACCTTGGTATTAGGACATCATAGAGAGACCAAGAGAGAAGGTGGACACAGTCCCAGCCCCCTTGGAGGAGGGAGCCGCTTTGGTGTGGTTTTGGGAACATCTGGAAGAAGTGTACTCACTGCACCATTTCCTGGGTATGTAGGTAAGACCAGCCCACATAGCTGGCTAGAGAGACTGAGCTGCATTTCCAAAATGGGGCTGTTGGATCCAGCAGGCTGCTGTGAAATGTCATGATGGGGGAAGTGGGGTCCATTATCCTTTACCCAGTCCTCAGGGGTATGGGGTGAGGGCTGCAAAGGTAGGGAGTGGATAGGGGATGGTGCTGTGAGATGTGACTGGGAGAAAAGCAAGCCTCCAAGGATGGCATTTGCCCAAATGCAACCTCCCCCCCCTCCACTCCCATCCTCAGAAAACCTTATTCCCACTTCCCATCCAGGACCCCAGCTCCATCCCACCCTCCCTCTGGAGCTGGGCTCTTACTGCCCACTTTGTCCAGCTTCCCACACTCTCTGGGACCTCTGTTCCCACCATCCCCCAAAGCCACTTTTACTAGTCACCTGGGACCTTTCATTTTCCTGGTCTCCTCCCCTCGCTCTCGGCTGCAGTCCACACTGGTGACCCTCCACCCCACCCCCCGCTTCCCAAGATGTTCCTCTCCCTGCTTCCAAGCCACCCCTCAGATCTCTTCTGATCTGCTGACCATGCTCCCTCTGCCTCGCCCACGGGCTCCTCCCTCTCTGCCCTCAAATTTTCTCAGGGTTTTATTCCTCCTTTTCTCAACTCTCCACACAACCTCATCCACTCCAAACCATCTCAGTGGCCACTTGTACATAAATCACCACCAAGGGTCCAGCTCCAGATGTGTGTCCACCCTCCCCATGACTGACCACCATGCACCCCACAGGCAAGACCACGGCACATCCTGCCCCTCCCACAGCATCTTCCATCTGCATGGGCATGAGGCGCCTCCCAGAGGTGCTGAGCCTGCCCGGCTGGCTCCTGTTTCTGTGCAGTGCCCTACACTCCATCTTCCAGTTTTCGCCATCCTTTCGAGTCACCTTACAGGTCCCCCTGCTCAGAACTACCCCCTGCTTCAGGCCTCCCTTGGAGCTCACCTACTGCCATCCTGGTTTGGGTACACTGAGTGCTTGTCTGCACCCACCACCAGGGAGTGGGTCCCCAGAGCCTCTTGGACCCGAGCTGGACGCTCATTAAACACTGGAGCTGTGGGGTTGGCCCACTGACCCTTCCCAGGTCGCTGCCCCACTGTCCATCTGGTGGCTGCCCCGCCACCACAGTCTTTGCATGACCCTCGTCCCAGTGGGTCCCGCCAGTCCTGCAGGAGCTGGAGGCTGTGTCCTCCCCCAACCCGGCTTCTGCACAGTCCTGCTCCATGCGTTCCTCTCGCCTGCAGTCCCGCCATCCGTGACCCCAGGTCACTGACCCCTCACCTGCTCTGCCACCACGAGCCAGTCCCTTCATCTTCTTCCCGGGAGCTGGCAGTTTCTGGGGCAAGGTTTGGCACCTGGGCTACCTGACACCCTGCCCCTCCCCTCGATGACCTGTTGGGGCCCCCACTCCTCACAGCCCTCCTGACCCTGTTTCTATTCCAATCACATAACACCCCCAGGGGGTTACATGGTCACCGTCCACTTGGAAACAATTTCCTTGTTTTTTTCTTCTTGTGGCTCCAAGGAAGCACAAAACCAGATGCTTGTAAAGGCTCAACTGGCACCACAGCCTCTGGGCTGGGAACAACAGTCTGGGGAGCAGGGGGACCTGTGCACGGGATAGGGGGAGAGAGGCCCTGGGGCAGGGGTTTTGCCCACTCTCCCCCAGTGTGGGCTGGCCTCTCCCCCTTCCCCATTGGGGTGGCAGGGAAGCAAAGGGAATGCTGAATGCTGAAGCCAATGTATGACACTGGTCTACATTCCAAACCTGCTCTTGTCCTGTGAGGAGTGGAAATTGCAGGATGCATTTGGAATCAAGAAGAAATTCAGGAACTGAGGTCACAGCAGGCTGGGCTGGGGGGAAGGATGCACTGGAGGCAGATCCAGGGACCTCCACGCCACGCTTGCAGACATTTCCTCCAGGGGCTCACCGTTCACAGGGCCCCACCACACTCTTGTGTCCACCTCTTTCAGCCCTGCTTGAAACCGGAGAAGGAGCCTCAGTGTCCATTCCTGAGAGAGGTTGTTAGATTGGTCCAGCTCATCTTTTGGAGCCAAGTCAGAGATCATGGGTCACTGGCCAGCCTATGTTGGCTAACTTTGGATCAGGTCCAAACAACTGGGCCAAGCAGGTGGAAGAAGAGTAGGGTCGCATGGTACCAAACACAGCTGTGGACACCCATATCTGTGGGTGGGGCCATTCTCTTAAATGGGATGGGCAGGGTATAAAATGAATGGTATCTCTAGCACACGGTATCGGTTAAGAATGCAGCTGCATGGACTAAGAAAACTGAGCAATAGCTGCTTAAACATGGCACATTCTTTTTCTCTCTTGGCAAGTTCCCAAGTAGGTGGTGGTTGGCATTGCCGCTCCCGAGCTCTTTCTGTCTTTGCTTCATAATCTTGGATGTGTTGGCTTTTGCCCTTTTTGTTGCCTCGTGATCACAATATGGCACCATAATTAATAGTCTTGTGCCAGGCAGAAAGGGGAAGGGGCTGGGCTGCAGCATCTGTTTCCTTTTATCGAGATTGTCAAAGCTTTCCCAGAGCCAGCTCCCCAGCAGATCTGCCAGCACGCTGCCACGTAGGTCTTATTGGGCAAAGTTGGATCTCGTGACCACCCCCCACCCCCAGCTGCAAGGGTGACTGGTAAAGCAGGAAACAGGATTGTGTGATTGGTTTAGTGCAGGGGACCCCAAATTCTGCCAGCCAAATTCAGCCTACTGCCTGATTTTGTACAACCCACAGGCTATGTCTTTAGATGACTGGGGAAAAAAAATCAAAATAATATTTCACGATGTAAAAATTGTGCGAAAGTGACTACACAATATTCTCAATATTGCTGCTTGCCTGCAAAGCCTAAAATATTTATCTTCTCCTCTACAGAAAAATTTGTTGACCCTTGAGTTTAGAGCAGCAGAATCATTGCCCTCAGCTGGGCACATAGCTGACCTGAACAAAATCAGGATTCTGGCAACAGGGAGACACAGAGAATGTACAGTGGGCAGGCAGCTCTCAGCATCACTACATACACCATTCAGCACATTTGAAGCCTATATCCAATTAGCTAAGCTGCAAGCAGCATAAACTAAGAGCTCCCCCTCCTACCAGGAACCTGACACAAAGGGATTATTTTTGAAACCCTCTGCCTCTAGCACATCTTCCCAGATTGACCAAAGAAGCGTGTAGGATTTTGAAAGAGGCCTATGGAAAGAAAAGGATTGAGGAGGGGCCAGGAAATATCTGGCTGGCCGGCTGGGTCCCAAGAGGCTTAATGGGCTATTTATTGCTAAGTGAACTTGCCCCCAGCCAAGGTGCTGGTCCTTAGGATTATGGATCTAGAAATCAGGCCTGGTCAGTGTTCCACAGCTAGCAGTCTCATATAAGTGGATACAGACTGCCTGACTCCCCAGAGAGTGAAGTTCACAAACCCAATTTGCTCATTTACAATGGGAAACATAATTCAACTATGTCCCAAGCTAATAAATTCATATGACGATAAATGAGATTGATGGGAAGCCAACCTGTGGTCTAAAAATGAAAGCCACTCAGTGAGCAGAGTTGGGGAGTTAATGGGAAGTGCCATTTACTTAAGGGCACCAGGCCTGGGGCTCAGTTCCTAGGCTGGGGTCCCATCTCCCCAGGCCTTCTCCCTTTGTTTCTATGATATTTTCCTCACCATCCTCCCAAGCAGTTAGAACTGCTCCAGTCCCCTCAGGCGTCAGTCTCAGTCTTGCTCTGCACCTTTAAGTTGACCTTGCTTGTCTCTGATCTCACCCATCATGTGTGCATTTGAAAGTGGTCCCTCAGAAGACAGTCTTGAGAGCTTTTATTTCCAAGCATTTAGGGGGCATCTTATGGTTATCCTAGTAGACAAACCCCATGCAGATTAGGCATTTGGTGTCCCCCAACTTTAGCTGTGAATTGCACCTACACAGGAGGGGACTAAATGTCCTCTAATATGCTTCAACCAGCCAGTACCTTCCAGCCAATAACAAATGACCAGGTGATGGTCATTGAACAATGCATGCATTTGATATTATTTACTGAGCACCTACTATATGCCCAATAGGTGGAAATACATCAGTGCACAAAGAGAAAGAAAAAATCTCTGCCTATATAAGGTTCTTATTCTAAGAGAGACAAGGGTGATAGGAAATGAACAACATATGCAATGAACCAAGATACAATAGGGCAGATCATGACAAACACAAGAAGTGTATCAGGGAGAGGGAATAGGATGTTTGAACAAAGGCCTAAAGATGATAAGGGAGTGAGGCATGCAGATTTCTGAGAAGCAATCCAGGTAGAGGAAACAGCAGGTGCAAAAATTCTGATTGGAGTGAGTGTGTGGCATGTTCAGAGATTAGTGAGGAAGGCAGCATAGCCAGTGCAGTGAGCGAAGGAGAGCATAGGAGGTGAGGGCACCAGGTGGTGGGAGGTGATGGAGTCAAATGGTACAGAGGCGTATAAGTCGTGGCAGGGCTCTGGCATTTGTTCTGAGTAACGTGGGCCTTAGGAGGACTTTGAGGAGAAAAGTGACAGATTATGAACAGGTTAGCAGAGTCCCTCTGGCTACTCTGTTGAAAACAGATGAGAGAGAACCAATAGCAGAAGCAGGGACCAGTTAGTGAGGGGTGACTTCAATGGTCCAATAAGAGCTGGTGGTGCCTTGGCCTGAAAGGTACAGCTGGGGTGGTGAGAAGTGGAAGATTCTGGAGAGAATTTGGAGATGGGGCTGACATTTCCATGCGCCATACCCATGCTCAGCAACCCTTCCTAAGCTCCCATACAGATCTGCCTTCCTATTAGGAGCTCTTAACACTTCAGGGAAGATTCTGTTTAAATCAAGGATAGACGCTTCCAACATAAGGTGGCATCCTGTCCTGTCCTTTATAAGACCTTTTGTTTCGGTTTGCTAAGGTTGCCAGAATGCAATACACCAGAAATGGGTTGACTTTTACAATGAGGATTAAATAGTTTACCAATTTACAGTTCTAAGGCCAGGAAAATGTCCCAATTAAGGCATCAACAAGACGATACCTTCTCTGAAGAAACGCCGCTGGCATCTGGGGTTCCTCTGTCAGATAGCAAGGAACATGCCAGCTTCTTCTGGTCCTTTGCTGTAGGTATTTCTGCTTTCACTTCCTGGTTTCAGTGGCCTCCTCTCTGAGCTTCTGTGGGTCCTCTCTTAGTATCTCCAAGGTTTTTTGTCTGAGCTCCCTCTGTCCTTTATCTTCTCATAAAGGATTCCAGTAAAAAGGATTAAGGACCACCTTGAATGGGCTGGGTCATATCTCAATTGAAACAACCAAAAGGTCCCACCCACAATAGGTCTGCGCCCACAGGAATGGATTAAAAGAACATGGCCTTTTCTGGGGTACAGCTTCAAACCAGCACACCCTTCCCCTTAAAGTACTAATGAAGACCTAAAGAGAGGATAAAAATTCAAAATAGATCTCAAAAATAAGGATCTCAGCTAGCCAGTTACAAACACTAGGGACTCCAGAGCTGAGGAAGGACGGATTCGGGGGCTTTGCCAGAGTTTTTCCCTCTGCATTAAAGACGCTGCCAGTCAGCAGATACGAAAGGAAGAGAGCCCACCCTCTCCCACTGCATGTCCTCCCATCTCTAAGTCTGAGAAGAACACACCTATATGAGTCAGGGTTCTTCAGAGAAACAACCAACAGGATATATGTGATGGTGGGGGGAGGGTGTATGTGGATGTGAATATTAAGAGATTGATTATAGGAATTGGCTCATGTAACCATGGGGATTGGCAAGCCTGAATTTGGTAGGGCAGTCTGCAAAGTTGAAAACTCTGGTGAAAGTGAAGTTGAATTCCCCAAAAGAAGGCGCAATTTGCAAACTCCAAAGAAGGTGATATTGAATTCTGTAGAAGCTGGCTGGTTGAAATAGATAAATTTTTTTATTTTTTTATTTTCTTTTACTTTACTTGAACTTCTGAAATCATCAGTTCTGGCTTAGACCTCCAACTGATTGAATGAGAAGACTCCCCTCATTGCTGAGGGCAATTTTGTGTGTTGATTGTAGATGCAATCAGTCATAGATGCAATCAGCCATAAATGCAATACATTCAAATCCAGCTACAAAATACCCTCACAGTAACAATCAGGCCAGGGCTTGCTTTGCTTAACCAAACAACTGGACACCATTACCTAGCCAAGATGACACATGACCTTAATCACCACAATGTCCAGTCATCAAACTCTAATCACTGTCCTTCTGCCCAAGGATTGCTTTCTGAGTAGTTGAGAACAGAACCGTGATTCCCCATCCTGCTGATTCACTTCAGGAGATTTCTACATCCAGCAAAGACTTTGATGCCAGCTGGAGTGGCCAGTGTTATGGGTCTGGAATCAGATGGGATTCTGAGAGCAGAGTAAGACACTGCAGAGTCCAGGTGCTCTATTTGGTGGAAGAGGAGTAGCCAGCAGCTCTGAATTTTTAGAACAAAGTTAGTTCTTCATCATCTGAAAACTGGGTAGTGGAGGGGTAGAAGATCTTTCTTCATTCTGGCAGAACAAAACTAAAATAATTCCCACTGGATTCTATCCTCTCCACTTCCTTGGGCCAGAATCAAACTGTGCAATGTAATCCCCAGGTGCCAAAACCAGTCTTTGGGCCCATTGCTCACTCTATCACCAGTGCCCAGAAATATCCATGTTGTGCCCCCTTGAGCTAGGTGACTCTATCAGTCAGCTATTGACCAAGGCCAATGGGGCAGGAAAATATACTCTGCAACAAGGGAGAGAGGAGAGTGGTTGAGAACTCACTGAACAGTCCTCCAATCTATCACAAGGGAGCTGGCTCTTCTGGCAGAGTTAGCCCCCTCTACCCTCCTCTGCCTCCTCCCCCACCCCCAGGAGCCCTCAGTGTACAACTAATGACAGCTCAGGAGCATTTCAAAGGACCTGAACTCTGGGACTGATGAGGGCTGGCCTGCTTCCAGCACACAGTGGCTCCTGAATTGAGTTGGAGCCACAGGCAGAGAGCACAGCCACATAATACCTGAGGGAACTACCTCATGTGGACAAATGGGCATAATTGTGGGAGGGCAGGCTCACATCCAGAGGGTGGATAAGCTACTGGCCAGTAATCTGAGGATCAAATTTCTGATTTTATGACCCTGCACTCCTAAGCCTATCCACTGCTCTGGGGCTGGCCCCTTTGATTTTGGTTCTAGAACCTACCATCCTCTGCAGCTACTTCTTCACCTCACCCTTTTAGGCAGCAGCAATTCAGCCTCTGCAAGCTCAGTTCAGGCCCCCATATCCCTCCCTCCTCCTCTAGTCTCGCTGGACAGGTATAGGGATGTGCAAACCCCGCCTATCACCACAACAGCGCTGCATAACAAAACCACAGAACCTCACATCATCCTAGAATAGCATTTACTGTATCTGGGGTCAGTTGGGCTGAGGAAGCAGTTCTGCTGATCCTGGCTGAGCGCATTCACAGGTCTGGCTGTGGGTTAATCTTGGTGGCCTTTGACTAGGAAGGTGACTCCATTTTTGCCCTGCGCATCTTCCATCCCCCTGCAGGCAGACCCAGGCACATGCTCATGGGGAGGGCAGGAGAGCTAGAGCACGAGTGGAGTATGCAAGGCCTGATGCACTCCAGGCTCAGAATTGGCATGCAGTCACCTTTGCTTTATTCTTTTGGCCAAAGCATGGTCATATGGCCAAACCCTGATTCAAGAGGGGAATAGACCCCACCTCTGAGTTGGAGGAGATGCAAGGCCACATGGCAAAGCACAGGGACACAGAAAGGAGCAAAGAATTGAGGTCCCTTCTGCCATCCATCAGCAAGCTCAGCAAGCCCAATCCAGCCCTCACTGAGATAGAACAAGCCCCAGCCAGACTGGGCCTGGGACAAGGACCCCTTCCTGTCAAGTGCTAGGTTTCCTCATCTGTCACTATAGTCAGTTCACAACTTTTTTGTGAGAATCAAATGAGATCCTGTTGTACAGGTACTTTAAAGAGTAGAGGGAGCTATCAGGCAAGACTGGTTTTCTTAACTAAATAGGGTGTCATTCAGGGGTAAAGACAAGAGGAAGTATTCCCCTACATGAATGAGCCCTTTTTGAAAAAAGACAAAGCCCAGGCAGTGTTAATACAATAAAAAGAAACAAAGCAGAAACAAAAAGGTAATCTAACAACCAGTTACAAAAGAGAATCCCAGTAACAATTTTACACAAATAAATTTTAAACCAAAATAAACTGACCAATTTTTAAAGAAAACATTACTTGCCAAAATTAGGTCGTCCCCCCCCCCACAAAGTAGAAAATCTCAACAGAATATTAACCATAAAAGAAGTTCAGCTGGTAGCCAAGGATCTACTTCCAAAAAAAAAAAGAAGCATGAGCCCCAGTCAGTCAGCTTTACAAGTAAGTTCTTTAAATCATCAAGAAACAAATCATTAACATTTATACGTACTTGCCCAGTATATACAGCAAAATGTTGTAAAGCTATTCAAATTATTTTAAAACTAGATATGGGAAGCCCAAGAAAAGAAAACTATAGGTCACTTGTAAGCATAAATAAGTATTTGCAAATGTAGTCCGGTGACATATTAAAATAATATACTAGGATCAGTGCAGCAGATTGTATGGTTGTCGAAACATTTGTAGCCCCTCCCTACATTCACACGTTTTGTGTGTAGAAATATTTTTAATAGTTTAGAAGGATAAACACCAAACTCAATGAGTAGTTACTTCTGGAGAGAGGGAAAAAAAGATCAGAATTAAGGAAGGGGATCAAAGGAGACTTAAACTTTTATCTATAAATTTCCTTTTTTTTAAGGGAGAATGTTTTCAAAACCACTTGTTACCGAAAAGTAATTTTTTAAAAATTGAGCATCCTTCTACCAATTATGCTATGGGCTTCATCCACTTAATAAACATTTTTGTACCCCTGTTATGCACCTGGAAGCTTTATAGGATACAGAGTGTGGCATTCAATCACTGTGAGCTGCCTAAGACACATGGCCACATTATCAGCGAACAAGGCAAATACAACAAAGCCAGTAAAAAAAGCAAAGTGAAATACTCTGGGAATTCAGGAGACAGAAAATTACTCCTGACTGGGGTAGCGAGTTGTAGGTAAGACAAGGAAATCACAGAAAGTCTTCATTAAAGGGAATGGCCTAGACACAGAGTCTAAAAGCTTTGGTGGAGGGAAGGAAGGAAAAATAGAAGATGGCATGCCAGTAGGGAGAAGAGACAACCAGAGTTGTGTTTATGAAAGCAGAATTGTTCAATTTTGAAAATCATCAGCTTCAAGGAACGAAACTTGAAAAGAAAAAAGAAGTGGGGAAGGGAGATGGGAAGGGAAGGAACTGAAAAAGTGTTCAAGATAAATGGGTTGAAACTTCCCCAAATTTGATTAAAGACTAAATAGATTCAAGAATGAGTGAAATCCAAACAAGATAAACCCAAAGAAATCGGTGCCAAGACATATCAGAGTCAAGCATTTGAAAACTAAAGACAAAGAAAAAGTCTTGAGAGAAAAGAGAGAAAGGACATCTTTCTTATAGGGAAACACAACTCTAAAGAATTTCTTATCAGAAATCATGGAGACCAGAAGAAAATTTAAGTAGTGAAAAAAAAAGAACAATCAACCAGAGTTCTATATCCAGTGACTATACCCTCCAAGAAAGAAGGGGGGCAGACCACGGTGGCTCAGCAGGCAGAGTTCTTGCCTGCCATGCCAGAGACCTGTGTTCGATTCTTGGTGCCTGCCCATGCAAAAAAAAAAAAAAAAAAAGAAAGAAGAAGGAGTTGGGAGGAGGCTAGAATGATCCACATGGTGATGGATCAGAGCAGGAAACATCAGTAAGAACTCATGTTTAACTTAATACAGATACAGATGGTTACACATAAAAGTATCTATAGATAGGCATTTGTTCATGGGTTAGAGTACACACAGCTCTGTCAGCTGAGAGGGCCTAAAAGAAATGACATCCCAGCAGCAACAGGCACACCTAGCATCCAGATCTTGGTTTTTAGTACCATTCTCCATTAAAATGAAAAGGAGAAAAGGCTAATTCTATGACTAGGGCAGGAACTATGTAAGATGAACCTGAAATATGCTGTAAGGCCAGAAAGTAAGGAACTACTAAAAAAGAAAAACCGCTTTGACAGGGTGCTGATTTGAAGCAATTGTGTACTCCAGAAAAGCTATGTTCTTTAACCCTGATTCAGTATTGCTGGGTGGGATCTTTTTTTTTTGTATGCTGTATGGGGGTGGGTGTCACATTTCATTCTTTTTCCATGTACGTATCCCATTATTACAGCACCATTTGTTGGATTTTTGTTTGGTTGGTTTTTTGGTTTTGTTTGTTTGCTTGTTTGTTTTTTGAGATGTGCATTGATGGGTGGGGTCTTTTGATTAAGTTGTTTCCATGGTGATGTGACCCACCCATCTGTGGGTGGGACCTTTTGATTAGATGGTTTCCATGGAGATGTCTCCACCCATTCAGGGTGGGGTTGCTTTACTGGAGTCCTTTAAGAGAGAACCATTTTGGAAAAAAGCTTTAGAGCCCACGCAGCTGGAGCAACCTTTGGAGATGAAGTACGAAAATGCCCCTGGGGGAGCCTCATGAAACAAGAAGCCAGGAGATAAAGCTAGCACATGTTGCCAATTAGCCTACCCAGCTGACAGAGGTGTCCAGAAGCCAAAGATCCCAGCAGACACCAGTCACGTGCCTTCCCAGCTGACAGAGATGGTTCAGATGGCATCAGCCTTTCTTGAGTGAAGTTAATGTCTTGTTAAAATATCCTTAATTTGGACATTTTCACAGCCTTAGCACTACAAACTTGCAACTAAGTAAATTCCCTTTTTAAAAGCCATTCCACAAAGGAATGTCAATATTGTAAGGTGTTGAAAATAAATGGTTATTCATATTTTAAAACTTCAACTTCTGTGTGAGACTAAAGCAAGAAATGTTTATTTGGTGCAAAATTTATATTCTGACTAGTGCATTTCCTAATTTAACTTATTTGGACAGTTTAATTGAGCATCATAAGTACATGGAACCTTGAATAGGACATGAGATTTTGTGGGTTTGTCTAGGTTAGTGTGATACCCCGATAAATCCCAGAGTTATTAGAATAGTGAATAAAGAAGTATTTGCAAAATCCCCTTGGGGGAATGGGGAGAAAGGGGGAAAATTCAACTTCCCTATTTGGAGAATTTCTGATATTCTCACAAGCAGTGGGAATAACCAAATCAACAGGCAGAGCCCTCAATCTTAGGGTTTGCCCCTATAAAACTTATTCCTGCAAAGGACAGGCTAAGCCAACTAAAAATTAGGCCTAAGAGTCACCCCCAGTAAACCTCTTTTGTTGCTCAGATGTGGCCTCTCTCTCCCTAAGCCAATTCGGCATGTGAACTCACTGCCTTCCCCCCACCACCACGTGGGACATGACTCACAGGGGTATAAATCTCTCCAGCAACATAGGACAGAAAGCCTGGGATAAGCCAGGACTTGGCATCAAGAGATTGAGAAAGCCTTCTTGACCAAAAGGGGGAAGAATGAGGCAAAATAAAGTTTCAATGACTGAGAGATTTCAAACAGAGTCAAGAGGTTATCCTGGAGGTTGTTCTTATGCACTATATAGATATCCCTTTTTAGTTTATGGTGTATTAGAGGGGCTAGAGGGAAGTACCTGAAACTGATGAGCTGTGTTCCAGATTCTTGAAGACAACTGTATAAAGATATAATGCTTATGATGTGACTGTGTAATTGTAGGAACCTTGTGTCTGATGCTCCTTATATGCAGGGTATGGACAGATGAGTAAAAAATATGGATATAAATAAATAAATAAATAAATAATAGGAGGGACAAAGAGTAAAATAAATTGGGTAGATGGAAACACTAGTGGCCAATGAGAGGGAGGAGTGAGGGATATAGTATGCATGAGTTTTTTCTTTTTTCTTTTTTTTCTTTTGCTGGAGTGATGCAAGTGTTCAAAAAATGATCATGGTGATGATATTGTGAGGCATTGATTGTACCCCATGATGGAATATTTTTATGTCAAGAATATATGTTTGCATGTTAAGTTTTCACAATAAAAATATTTTTAAAAAAAAGAAAAAGAAAAGAAAAAACCATTCCATTTCCATTATATTGCATTTTGGCAACTTTAGCAAACAAAACACAGGTTATATCAACCAAAAGAGCTCCTAATGGCCAAAGTTAGAACAATTTGAGCAAAAAAATAAGAGTAATATTATGTTACAAACAAAAGTATAAAATATCCATGAACATATACAATTATAAATAAATGATTAAATAAATTAACAAATAGGGGGAAAAAACAAGACTCCCATGCAGAATTCCATATAAACTATGTGGATATGCCATCCTAAAAGAAGGGAAGTATAACTTCCCACTCCTTAAATGTAGGCTGTTTATAGCAACTTCCTTCCAAAGAGTACAGCATGGAAAGGGGGCAAGGGAGTAACTTAACAGTAGAGAAACATGAGGACACTACTTCAGCCAGGTGACCCAAGGTCGTTTTAGTTTGCCAAGGCTGCTGGAATGCAATATACCAGAGATGGACCGGCTTTTATAAAGGGGATTTATTTAGTTACAAATTTACAGTTCCTCAGAGGAAAGGCGGCTAGCTTTCTTTTGGGTCTCTCTGTCACATGGAAAGGCACACAATAATGTCTGCTGGATGTCTCTCCCGGCTTCTGGGTTCAAACAGCTTTCTCTTGGGCATTTCTCTTCTGTATCTCCAAAGGTCTGGGTTTATGTCAGTTCTGGGCTCTGAACTGTGCTGTGCCAGGCTGCTGAGTTCCTTCTCTCTCTTCTGACTCTCCTTTTAAGCCTTCAGCTAATTAAATTAAATGTCACTCATTGCAGAAGGCACTCCCCTTAGCCAACTGCAGATGTGATCAGCCACAGATGAAATTCACATGCTGATGATTTAAGTCCACAGCAACAGAACAACTGGGCACATCACCTGGCCAAGGTGACACCTGAAACCAACTACTACAGAGTCAATATCAGCAGACATAAATTATGCTGAGAGTGTGTACCCTCGATAGGAGATGAAAATGGCACTTTATCTCTGAGATCTTCCTCTCTAAAACCAATAACCCTAATCTAATTGTGACAAAAACATCAGCTAAATTCCAATAGAGGAGAATCCTGGAACGAAAAAGGAAGTTTTTTTTAGGTAAAAACTAAGGAAATCTGAATAAACTATGGACTTTATTTTATAATGTAGCAATGTTTGCTAATTAATTGTAACAAATAAACCACACTAATGTAAGGTGTTAACAAAAGTGGGATTTGAGGGTGGGCCACGGTGGCTCAGCAGGCAGGAATGCTTGCCTGCGATGTCAGAGGACCCGGGTTCGATTCCTGGTGCCTGCCCATGTTAAAAAAAAAAAAAAAGTGGGATTTGAGGGACAAGGGGAGAAATGGTAACTCTGTATTATCTGCTCAATTGTTCTGTAAATATAACACTGTACTAAAAACCAAAGTCTACAGATATTAAAAAAACTGACAGAACTAAAAGGAAAATTTAAATACACGCAAATATAGTTTGAGACTTCAACAATACTCTCTCAATAATTGATAGGACAACTAGACAGAAAATCAGCAAAGTTATAGAAGAATTTAACAACAACATCAATCAACAGGAACTAATCAACATCTTTAGAACGCTCCACCTAAATATAGCAGAACAGAATTGTTTTCAAGCACTCACAGAACATATATCAAGATAGGCCATCTCCTGGGGCATAAAACAAACCTCAACAAAGTTTAAAGAATTTGAATCATACAGTATATATGTTCCTTAACTACAATGGAATGAAACTAGACATCAATAACCAAAAAAATTCCCAAAACATGAAAATTTAACAACACTATCAAGCATTCAGTGATGAAATAACCCCAACGTTAAACAAACTGTTTCAAATAATAGAAAAAGAGGAGATCCTCCAAATTTGTTTTATGAGACCAGAAGGTCCTTGAGAGTAAGACCAGGCCAGGACACTTTGAGAAAGGGTATGGGGCAACCAGAAGTCTCATGCACCTGCTGGGGGCTTTGTCAGTTGCTCCAGCCACTTTAAAGAGCTGTTGTCATTATTTCCAAGTCGAACTGAACTTATGAGCCATCAACTCCACTTTTAGGTGCAAATCCAATCGCGATGTATTCACATGTGCACTGAGAGACATGGACAAGCATGTTCCTGGCCATATTAGTCATAAGAGCCACAAATTAGAAATGACCCAAATATCAACCAAGAAAAGATGAGGTTGGAGTGATGCAAATGTTCTAAGAAATTATCATGGTGATGAATATACAACTATATGATGCTATTGTGAGCCATTGATTGCACACCAAGTATGGAATGTTCATATGTTAAGAATGTTCATGTTTGTATGTTGTTTGGTTTTATCAATAAAAATTGAAAAGAAAAGAAAAGAAAAGATGAGATAAGACAAATAATGAAGTTTAGAGCAGAAATAAATGAAACATAGTATGCATAAACTAGAACCACACACAGCATGGATGAATCGCACAAATACAATGTTTTTATGAAAGAAGCCAAGGTCAGAGGAATACATTCTGTGCAATTCTCCAATGATATAAAGTTCAAGGCGGGCAAACAGATCAAGACAGTTGTGTTCTTTACTGCCTCCCCACTATGTGGGACATGATTCCCAGGGGTGTAAATCTCCCTGGCAACGTGGGACAGAACTCCCGGGATGAGCCAGGACCCAGTATTATGGGATTGAGAAAGTCTTCTTGACTAAAAGGGGAAAGAGAGAACTGAAACAAAATAAAATTTCATTGACTAAGAGATTTCAAACAGAGTCGAGGGGTCATTCTAGAGGTTATTCTTATGCAGTATATGGATATCCCTTTCAGTTCTTAGTGTCTTAGAATACCTAGAAGGAAGTACCTAAAACTGTTGAGCTGTGTTCCAGTAGCCTTAACTCTTGAAGACGATTGTATAAGTCTATAGCTTTTACAGTGTGACCATGTGATTGTGAAACCTTGTGTCTGGTGCTCCTGTTATCCAGGATAGGAACAGTTGAATAAAAAAAATAAGGGCAAAAATAAAATAATGGGGGGGTGGGGATGACGGGTAAACAAAATAAGTAGATTGCAATACTAGTGGTCAATGAGAGGGAAGGGTAAGGGGTATGGGATGTAAAGGGTTTTTCTTTTTTCTTTTTCTTTCTTTTTCTGGAGTGATTCACATATTCTAAAAATTTATCATGATGATAAATATACAAATATGTGCTGACATTGTTCTGCTTTTGATTGTACACTTTGGATAGACTATATGGTGTGTGAAGATATCTCAATAAAAGTATTAAAAAATAAACAAAAATGGTAGTGTTCTAAATCAAGTACTGTAGGGAGGAGGAGGAACTCATGTTTGAGAAGGGTCATGGAAAGATGCGTCGGCAGTGCTAGCAATGTTTCATTTCTTTGCCTGATCAGTGGCACAAAATTGTTCATTCTAATAATTTTAAGCAATTCTCTGTATGCTATACTTTAGCATTAAAAGTTGAAGAGAGAAGATTCATACTCCTAGAGTACCAAGATGGCATTTTAGCTAGGTGTGGGATTTAGTTCATCCTCCCGAACAGCTACTAAATAGCCAGGACAGTACACAACAGCTCCTGGGGCCATGTCAGTGACTGGACACACAGCGTACCCCAGTCTGGACCAGCTGGACTGGTTGTGAGCACCCCCAGAACCATGAGATCCCCAAGCCATGGTGGCTGACGCCCCTCCCCCACAGGCTGCTTCCCAGAGGGGAAAGGAAAGGGACTTTACCAGCAGCAGGGGCTGAGCGCAACTAAGCTTCAAGTGTGGGATTAATTCACAAATTCTAACTACTAAAAATAGGCCCCCAGCTCAAAGGAATCTGGTCAAATTGGAGGTTGCTGATTTTTGCCCCTGTGCCAAAGGGGCAAGACTGACAGAAAAAGAAAAAAAAAAGAAAAGAAACAGAGATTTTCTTTGGATGGGATAGCACGTAATACTTGAAAGGGTCTGGGCCCTGAAGGAAAGGAGGAGGCACATAGGATCTGAAGGTACACAAAGCAACATACCAACTTATGCTCTTGATTGGCAAACTCAAGGAACAGGGGTCCTGCTCTGAGAAGGATTTTTCTCTTTCTTCTTTTGTGACTGTGTTTCTATGCCTTGACTGCCTTTGGATACAGGAGCAGGGTTTCTCAGGCTGTAACTGCCCCAGACATAGGCAGAAACAAGCTTGTTTAAGAGCTGGTCTGGAGCCTGTGCCTTCCCCAGGGGAGGCGTGAAGCCCAACTCAAGTGGATTCACTCCCTCAAAGAATTCAGACCCCAGGGCTTGGAAATTAGAAGCCATTAAAGTCAGCATACAACCTCTCCTCTGTCTCAATCATGCCCCGAGCAGGGTGAGTCTGTAAAGTTAAAGGTACTGCATTATCTTATGCTGGTGGGACCTGCAGGCAGAAAAGCACCACATACTGACAGGATAAGAAAATCAGAGCTGAGAGACTTCACAGGATCTCACCCTCAGGGAAAACTGACGCAGGTGACCCTTTCCTCCTGACAGGGGCCAGTTTGGTCTGGGAAAATCTGTCTGGGGTCTATAATACCTAAGTAGACCCTCCTAAGGGTGGGGAGGGGGGGAAGGCACCATGCAGGCAGGGCAAGAAACAAGAAAATAAGAACTGAAAAATTCTGCTCTGTTAAACAAAACCTAAGCTAGTGGTCCAGAATAAGTTGAACTGAAAGTCAAAGAACAGATAGACAACAAACTCATCCAGCAAGAAAATCATAGGTAAAAGAAGAGAAAACAATCTCCAGAATAAACTAATTAAGGTAATTAAATGCCTAGATGCCAGCAAAAAAATAACAAATCATACTAGGAAAATTGAAGATATGGCCCAGTCAAAGGAACAAACCAACAATTCAAATGAGATACAGGAGTTGAAACAACTAATTCAGAATGTTCAAACAGACGTGGAAAACTTCATCAAAAAGCAAATCAATAAATTGATGGAGGATATAAAGAAGGCAAGGAATGAACAAACAGAAGAAATCAAAAGTCTGAAAAAAACAAATCACAGAACTTAAGGGAATGAAAGGCACAGTAGAAGACATTGAAAAAAAAATGGAAACCTACAATGTTAGATTTCAAGAGGCAGAAGATAGGATTAGTGAACTGAAGGACAGAACATCTGAAATCCAACAAGCAAAAGAAAATATAGGGAAAAGAATGAAAAAATATCATCAGGGACACAGGGAATTGAATGACAATATGAAGAACACGAATATACATGTTGTGGGTGTCCCTGAAGGAGAAGAGAGGGAAAAGGAGGAGAAAAACTAATGGAGGAAATTATCACTGAAAATTTCCCAACTCTTATGAAAGACTTAAAATTACAGATCCAAGAAGTGCAGCGTAACCCAAAGAGAACAGATCCAAATAGACATACTCCAAGACATTTACTAATCAGAATGTCAGAGGTTAAAGAGAAAGAGAGAATCTTGAAAGCAGCAAGAGAAAAGCAATCCATCACATACAAGGGAAGCCCAATAAGACTATGCGTAAATTTCTCAGCAGAAACTATGGAGGTGAGAAGACAGTGCGATGATATATTTAAATTACTAAAAGAGAAAACTGCCAACCAAGAAGTCTATATCCAGTGAAACTGTCCTTCAAAAATGAGGGGGAAATTAAAACATTTTCAGACAAAAAATCACTGAGAGAATTTGTGACCAAAAGACCAGCTGTGCAAGAAATACTAAAGGGAGCACTAAAGGCAGATATGAAAAGACAGGAGAGAGGTGCGGAGAAGAATGCAGAAATGAAGACTATCAGTGAAGGTAAAAAGAAGAAAAATTAGATATAACATATAAAATCCAAAAGGCAAAATGGTAGAAGAAAGTACTACCTGTACAGTAATAACACTAAATGTTAATGGATTAAACTCCCCAATCAAAAGACACAGACTGGCAGAATGGATTAAAAAACAGGACCCATCTATATGCTGTCTACAGGAAACAAATCATAGACCCCAGGATAAACAAAAATTGAAAGTGAAAGGTTTGGAAAAGATATTTCATGCAAATAACAACCAGAATAGAGCAGGAGTAGCTATACTAATATCCAACAAGTTAGACTTCAAATGTGAAGCAATTATAAGAGACAAAGAAGGACACTATGTATTAATAAAAGGAACAATTCAACCAGAAGACATAACAACCATAAATATTTATGCCCCAAGCCAGAATGCTGCAAAATGCATGAGGCAAACATTAAAAAGATAAATAGACACATCTACCATAATAGCTGGAGACTTCAATTCCCAACTCTCATCAATGGACAGATCATCTAGACAGAGGATCAATAAAGAAACAGAGAATTTGAATAATACAATAAATGAGCTAGATTTAACAAACATTTATAGACCATTACACCCTACAACAGCAGAATATACCATTTTCTCAAGTGCTCATGGATCATTCTCAAGGACAGACCATATGCTCAATCACAAAGCAAGTCTCAATAAATTTAAAAAGATTGAAATCATACAAAACAACTTTCTCCGATCATAAAGGAATGAAGTTGGAAATTAGTAATAGGCAAAGTGCCAGAAAATTCACAAATATGTGGAGACTCAATAACACACTCTTAAACAACCAGCAGGTCAAGGAAGAAATTACAAGAGAAATCAGTAAATATCTAGAGGGAAATGAAAATGAAAACACAACATATCAAAACTTATGGGATGCAGCAAAGGCAG
>PVIY010036377.1:0-25503 GCA_004026745.1 Myrmecophaga tridactyla | reverse complement strand
ATATCTGAAACAGCATTTGTTTTCTCACGAGATCTGGGAAAAGTTGTAACATGGAGACTGGGAATGGGGCTCTTATTAAGTATTCTACCTACTTCTGACATAATTTCAAAAAGGGGGGTGGGGTGGCAGGACAAATTTGGAGGCACTTCCCCCCAAAGCCAAAAAGATATTTAAAGAAATGGAAAACTACACACACGTTAAGTAAAAAAAAAAAAAAAAAAATTCTTTTTACATTACAAGATTCTATCAGTAATATTTCCAATGTGCCTACTATAGAATTTGGCTTTGGTCATTAAATCAACAATTTTGCTTATATTTCTACAGATTTTCAAATTACTGCATAGTTAATATTTAAGGCTATTATAGAGCAGAATATTTTGACATATTTTACAGCAAGAAGAGCAGCATCATATGAAATTAACGGTTAGGAAGAATTTAATAAAGACGGTTTTGAATGAAATAATCTCTAAAGTCAATTTAATTTATACAAACGTAAAAAATTAGCACACAGTTACAGTTTCGTAGGAAGACAAAAATTGATGGCTACCTTAAAAGGAAGTCCCAAAGACACTGAAGCTATAACCTCTGAGATGGTCAGGTTCCAGGATATTATAACTTTTAATAACATCATAAAGACAAAAAATATCATGGTTTCATGATAATCACAGATAGCTGGTTTCCCTTAGCCCTTTCTTAATTCCTCCAGGAAAAGGAAAAGTGAAACCTAGATTCATACAGTGACTAAGCTAACCATTCCTATTTCTTTGCTTCTACTAGAAAGCTGCAAAAAACTCAGTATGGTATCACTTTAACACATTCTCTCAAGTTTTTATTTATCTGTTTCAATAAATATTCAGGAATAACTACTGAGGGTGTGTCTGGGACTGTTCTAGGCTGTGACAAACAGAGCTGATGACTTGGTCTTCCTTTTCTGTTGACGTGAGTCTCCTCTTAGTTTCTATAGCTTGACTCCCAACATGTAACCCTGGTCCCAGAGGATTGTCTGCGAGGGCTGGAATGCTGGGAGTTAGGAGAGGCAGAAGAAAATGCTGACAATGAATACTTTAGATCCTATTCCTTTAACAACAGTCAGCACATTCCTTTACCAAGATATTGTACAAGAAAATGTCTATAGGATAGTTTCTGTGGTTGAGACAAGTATTAGATGCACGCACATAGAGGGTGGGTGGGAAAGGGGAAGAGCTGAGAATACTCATACGCCTCCCACAATTAGTACACACATAACCAAAGGTATATTTGATTTCCTCTTGATTGAAAGCATGCATGATCCTCAAAATCAGGTAACTCTGTCCTAAGGCACTCACTGAAGATTGACTTGTAAGAGACTACATGCATGAAAGAATTCAGAAATGTTAAGCAGACTTTAAAAAGAACCAATAGAACTTTAAAAAGAACCTGTGCAGCAGCTAGCGCACTCTTGTGGTCTTCCAAAGTCACTACAAGTTGCTCATGCTCGGAGAGTAAATTCTTATGCTGTTGCTACACAAAAAAGAATTTTACATGTTGAGCTTTAACATCCTAAGACAAATCCATTGTTGGCTGACAGTGGTATAACCACCCAGACATTGCTTGCTTATTTATTCATTTGTGGTTGTTGCTGCCACTGTCACTGCAGCATTGGTTAAGTTTAAAAATTACTGAGAGATGACTATGGTTTGTGTAGTGCTCCAAAATTTAAAATATGCTACACCAAGTATCATACCCCCTTAATATGAAATAAAAAACAAAGGAGTTTTCATCCTTTATTAATAAACCTCTGTAAAATAAAACAGCTTACTAAAATGCAACCATCTAATCAAAGAATCATTTCAGCACTGACAAAAAGTGTTTAGGTCTTCAGACAATTTGTTAGTTTAAGTTCCTGAACCGGTACAAAGGTTGGGTACACAACACTTTATGAAAAGTAAAAAATAACAATCTGGATTTGTAAGGCAGGACGCTTGAGGAATGATTTCTGAAATCGTCTTACAAAGTAAAACAACAACAACAAAAAACACTAAATTGTCAGATGCTTAGTTTTATTTTACCTTGACATCTTGAAGCTGTGTATGCATGTCTTGATGTGCTTTCCTTAGTTGTCTATTCTCTTCTCTCAAATTGTACACGGATTCTAGTTTAAAAAAAGAAAACAATGCACAAAGCCTTGAAATTTTAGGTGGTGGCTCTATTATCGTCACATCCAAATCCTTACATAACTTGTAGATTGGTTTGGAACCGACAGTATAATGTTTCCATTTTGACACAGATTGTGCCATATTAGCATGTGGTATGAATTTGGCCAGACATCCCAATGCACTCTAGCTTAGTACATAACATACTTCTAAACAAGCTACGCATAGTAGAAATTAAAGACCCAAGCCCCACTGCTCAGAAGCCAGCCTCAGCTGCATAAAGATTCTAGACCCACCTCTCTTACCCCACCTTGGTAATTCCTCCACCTTCCCTGAATCTGGACAATGCATACTGTGAAGTGAAGCCCTTAGGCTGAATCCAGCATACAGGCATTTTTTTTTTGGTGGGGGGGGGGGGCGGCAGCCATGTTAGCCTACACGGTGTCTTCCACATCTGAACAGTTGTCACCGTTTAAAAATCAGGAATCTGGATTTAATAAGATCTGGCAACATTAGCCCAGTAATCAGGTAACAGCCCTGAGTGGGAGTTGAGTGGTGGAGGGGTGATTATAGCATTCATTTTCCAACAGAGGAGCTTCTGAGAGTGAAAGGAGGGACTATTAATAATTTTGCTGAGACAGCAAAGTAAACCTGGACTGTCCCGGACAAATCACCCCTAACTGCCAGCCACCCTCTTCAGACAAAGCCCTAAGTCTATTGTGCCATTCAGCATCAAAAGAAAATATCAGTCAACCCCCCTCTCATATTTTTGGCCACTTTCACTCCTTTATCATTTCTCTGACTTCTCGCATTAGATTTGTGACTGGGTTTGTAGGAGAAACCAAAAGCTAGGTGGGAAATGTGACCACTGTTTGGGTTGTCCACCAACTGTAATAATGGCTTTTCTCAAAAAAGTGGGAGAGCACTTGAAATCCAAGAGGATCCGATATCTGTCATTAGTGAGATGGGGCTTCCGTACACAGACACACACGCATACATACACACATGCACACACATGCACACACATATGAGAGACCCAAACTTTACTATCATTTAAAAGAATTTCAGGTTATAACTTAATTGTAATGGAATACTTATGGAGTCATATAGTCTAAATTTGAAACTTGGCTCCCATGCCCTTGCTACATCTCCTTGAGCAACTTATCTAAATTTCTTAGGCTTCAATTTCTTCATCTGCTAAATAAGGCTAAACACAGTGCCTACTTTACAGGTTATGAGAATTAATATTACATATGAAGAGTTTCAGCTGGTACTGGCATATGGTAAGAATTTGTTGTGTCAGCTATCAGTAATGGTGATAATGAAAAGAACAATTATCAAAGCTTACATGCCATTATCTTACCTCCCCAGGAATTTTAAATTCTCTCTTCATATCACTTTAAACCATCATAGACTCCTTGGTACCAGGAAACTCAAAGAAGTTTTGAGGACTGTACTATCTTAGTATCCAGACTCACATATTTGTGCCCTCCTATTTTCCATGGCTCTGACTTCTTACTGCTATTTATAATTTGTTAAAATTTTACTGCACATGGACTCATTTCAAAACAAGAAGGAGTAAATATAAAATAGACATAAGAAAACCTGCTTTTCAGGGCTATTTCTAAAATGTAAATGTGACCATTTATGCAAGGTTCTTAAAGGATGCCAAACACCAATCAGGCACCCAGTACATTTTATTTCTCATTCTCTAATGAATTTACTTCTTATCGGTATAATTTATGTATTCAGCTTAGCCCAAGTTTTCAAATGCTAAACTGTATCCAATAGGCCAATGTCTCCCACCCCTCTCCACGCAAAGGTTCAGTCTCCAGGTGAGTGCCGTCTGACCCTGGAGTCATCTCATTCTCTTTTCCTTTAAATCGTCTTTGTCATCTTCAGCATCCCCTCATCACCAGCCACATCACCAACGAGCCAAGGACTCCACACATACGTACTGCTGGGGAATCATCTATCAGGGCCACCTTAATCCTTCGTACTATCGCCTTGAGGACTAAGTACTCCACTATGCCTCTTTTTTAAAACTGCTTATTTTGAAATAATTATACATGAAAAGTTAGAAAAATAGCACAGAGAGGTGCCAAGGACCCATCATCCAGCATCGCTCAGGGGTGACATTCTTTATAAATGTAGGACTCTACCCAAACCTGGAGACTGATTGGCACAGTACAATTAACTAAACTCTGGGTTTTACTCAGATTTTCACCATTTTTGCATGCACCATGTGCCTTTTAAAACCAATTCCCAAATTTTAAACTTACTTAGCAACTGAGTATTTGATTATAGAATGCACTGGTTCCCTTTTCCAGAACTCACACACTCTGAGAAATGATCCACTTTGTTCCCTATTATTTCAAAAATACCAGATGATGTTGATGGTGGTGGTGAATATACACTGAATGTTTACCCTCTACCAGTGATTACAATAGATGCTTATTAATGCTTTAATCTATTATACTGCAATGACTATAACAGATGCTTATTAAATAAATTATTTAATCCTCATGTCAACCCTATGAGGATGGAACTTTTATGATTACCCTAATTTTACAGATGAGGACAGTGAGGACCAGGATGATTACAGAACTTGCCCAGCGTCATATAATGGCTTTGAAATGAGAGAAGCCAAGATCTAGCTAGGCAGACTGAGTCTGGAGCTTAAGTTTTTTGCAGGTACCATTACTGCTCAATGGGATGTCTCTCTGCCCTCTTGGGTCCTTTCAGCAATGTGTGGGGCTATTTTTGGTTGTCACAACTGAGGAGCAGTGGTGGCATTTAGTGGTAAGGGACAGAGATGCTAGGTTATCTTTTGACACATATAAAAGAAGAACTGTCTTTCCCAAAATGCCCACGTGTCCCCATTGAGACACACTGAGTATTCTATTCTGCTTCCCTAACCAAACTCAAAGAGATAAGGATCAATGTGAAATGCTACAAAGGAGCAAGGGGCTGGTAGAGGCCACATGACAAATGTAAATCAATCTCTGTGTAAAAACAAACAAACCAAACAAAAGTCTTTTGATCTTACTGAAACATTTATTTTCAGATTAACAAGCTAATTACATTTCCAAATACCTTTTAGCTTAGAAAGTTCTTGTTCTTTCTCCTGCTGAAGCTGCAAGTATTTTTGCTTGTGATCATTAAACGTTCTACTGAAGTCTTCCCCCTGTTTGCGGTGTACCTCTTCCAAGTCACTGTGCTGTTTCTTCAGCTCTTCATGTTGACTCTACAAAGAAGAGTAGAGCAGAGATACAATCTGTACATAAATTGCATGGAAAATTTCTTGACCTCATAGCCTTTCTTTTGCAATATAAGAACAAATGAAGGAGTAGGTCTAATTTCCTTCGGGTTGCTTTTAATTTGTACAGATCCCTACATTTCCCCTCAATTTCAATAAATACTTAGTGATTATGGCCTAAAATAATTTTAATTATTAACATCAATGGGAACAACAAGAAGTCAGCCTGAGAGATGGAGAGAGGGAGGGATTTGGGAAAATTTCCTGGGATTTGGATTACTATGAAAACAAGGTAAATTAATGGCAAAATTATCCCTCTGTATAATTTTGCCAAATAGATGGCCTGGATATCTATTTCCATGTGATATTTTCTTAGCAACATATGTGATTTCTTTTCTCTGGTTTCCAGGTTTTTCTGTGACTCAGTTTTAAAAAAAGAGAGAGAGAGAGAAATTAACAACAATGACTCTTTTTTCTTTTGGGACAGTAATAAATTGATTGTTTATGGAATTATCCTTATTTACCTTATACCTGGTTATAATACTGTACTGTAATCACAGTCTAGATAGATTCTACAGACTCTAAATGCCTCAGTGTACAGCTGGTCTCTTTAATTCAAGTAGTAGATTCTTGAAAACAGGAATGGTTTTGATATGGGGAAAGTCAACAGCAAAGAAAAGGCTGGGAAGACAAGGGGATCAGGCTGGTCTGCATGCTGGGTGGAACAGCATACCAGTAGGCAGCTCACCTTCTCTCGCTGCACACAAACAATGAATCAATCCCTCTCTCACTTCCTCCTCTCTCTCTCTCTCTCTCTCTCGTCTTTCTGACATACAGTAATGAGCTTTACTCAAGAACCAAAGGAGAATCTTTAAATATAAATTATGTTCCTGTGGTAGGTAAAAGGACATTACAGTCTAAGATAAAAGAAAATGTCTAAGGAAAACCACAGTGAGAAGTTAAACAATGGACCCCCAAAACTCTAAAGGACAAAGAGAAAAACAAAATGAAAAATTAGGTGACTAGAGAACCTGATTTATAAGAAAATATATAAGTAACTAAAGTATGTTCTTGGTAATCAGGTGATATATATGATTAGGCATTATAACTGTACATAATTTAAAGTCAAATATGACTTTAATAGACCATACTGCAATGCAAATCAATTTTCTGTAAACTTTGTTTAATCATTTTAAAGATGGGCACATTAATCAGTTCAAACACTACGTAATCCCTTCATTCTTTGAGAACAACTTCAAATACTCACTTTCAACATCTGATGTTGGACATTCAATGCACTGTATCTGCTATTGGAATCTTGCTGCAAATTGCAAAGAAACTAATCAACACAAAGATAACCAACATTCTTGTTAAAAACACAACTTGAAACCCTCAACAGAATAATTCCATTCATTTCATTTGCGTAAACTAAAATGAATTCTATTCTTGAACCAAGATGACTCTGGAGTTCTCTCTGTTATAGCAAAAGTGAAGTTCTGACACTCCCATGAGTTCACTAGATTCTAGTAATGAAAAAGGACAAAGACTATAAAATGGTAGCTTGTAAGAGTCCTTAGAAGTGATTTAGTTCTGCCACTCATGCTCAGATGAAGACCTGAGGACCAGACACTCCAAGAGACTTGTCCTGAGACAGAGGTGCCCCACGTGGCTCATTCACATTCTGGGGTACTCAGGTAAGGGGGAGCAGAGGGTAAACCAACCAGGACCAGACATCACAAGCTTAGTATGGCTTAAGAGGAAAGGGATTGGAAGAGGGGCAGAAGGGAGAGAGGCACTTTCCTTCACAGAGCTTCAGTGGGTAAGAAATTCTACGTACATTACTTTCCCCACTCCATTTCACAGACTGAGAAACAAACCAAGAAAGCGTAGAGGACATGCCTAAGGATAGACACTTCCTTAAGCAGCAGAATCAGGACTGCAATTCAAGCCTAAGCCTTCCTCTGAACTTCCTTCTAAGTTCTGAATTCCACGTATAACTTTGTGTTCCAGGGGAGCATCTTCATATATGAATCTAACATGTTTTTCAGCCCAAAGCAACCCAAACTGCTCAGTGTGCAAAGGGAACCTGGAATGTTCCCTTATGCTATGTGGTTTTAACTTCACATCCCCCCTCCTAGTTTGTAGCACCAATGCAAGCAAACACATCCTTAAGCACTTTAATATTTACATGACTTTTAAAAGGAACTGCATTTCTGCTTTATTACTTTATTCTATTGCTTCACTATTTCGTTCATTTATAAGGAAATTACATTAGAGTATGTACAACAGAGAGCATACTATATTGGCTAGGGCTTACAAAAGCAAGTAAAAGTTGAACACTAATAGTCTCCCAGGCTACCCAAGGAACTTACTCATCTGAGTTTTAATACTACAAAACACCAATATTTTATACAACAAATATCTATACATTTGTTCAAGAGTAAGAAAAAGACTGGTTTTCTACAATTAATTTAGACTTTAAAAACATTTTAAAATGCCAGTGTTATTCATTTGTTCATTCATTTATTCATTAAGCAGATGTTACTGAATGCCTATTCTAGACCAGGTATAATTTTAGAGGTGATGCATGCAAAGGCAAACCAAAATAAATTATTACATTCTATGTAGAAACAAACAAGCAACCTTCTCTTTACTGTTAAACACTGAAATTATTCCTAATTTATCATTATCATCAATAATGAGATAAGCAAAGACAGGTTTGCAGAGAACAATTTGTAAGGTCTTCCTCTTGGAATTTTTGGCAGCAAAAAAAAGAAATAAAATGCATTTTATCCCTACAACTCTAGTAATGAAAAGAACGAAAGGTAAGGAAGAAAAGGACTTACCCTTCCTTTATTTAGTGTTTCTTGTGCTTCTAATTTATAAACGAGGAAATCTAGGAAATAAAAAATGGAGAAGTAGTGTATAAGTTACTCTACTATGAAATATTTCAAAAAATAAAAAGAAAAGTTTTTACTCAGACTTGCAAAAAAGGTTCTAGGTTTAATATAATCTACTCATCGATTTAAATAAGAGTTGAAATGAACACTATAATCTTGTCCCTTACCCTGAAGCCGTAAATCTTGCATCCACAAGTCCACATTATAAGCAATTGATAAAAAGTACATTTAGAATATCTCTGTGTTAACTCTCCTCGAAATGAAGATCAAAAAATGAAGCTATACCTAAAGGCATGGATGATTTATCGCTATCCACTAGATGGCATACTAAAATCATTCAGGACGTGAAAAGAGAACTCAGGACACCAAAACCATCTTTAATGCTCTTAAAGCTTTATTATCCACTAGATGGCTCTAAAAATCACTCAGCATTTGAAGGCAAGGAAAAATCCAAATCCGATGAAAGCATTTTCATGATGTGAAACTTCTATTCTTCACACAGGCTTAACCAAGGGTCAGTAAAATCTTCTAATCAACACTGCCCTCCCTGCTTTCCCTCCTCCACCCCATCAAAGTAACCAGACAGAGCACCTATTACTTCAATCACAAGATTTATCACAGAAGATGGATAAATAAAAATAAGAATGCAGAGAACTTCAAATCACAAGTTCTATGATGCCTGAGCTTTATAAAAATTCTGATAAAAAATCAATAGCATTGCTTAACATCTGCGCTTCTGTGTTAATTTTTCAAACTGAAATAATCAGCTGTGCCAATAAAAGGCTTTTGCAAAGTACAAAAAAAAGTGCCTAACTTGAGAGATACAAGACAATGTGATCATTTTATTGTGTTAAAATATGTATATACCTTATAATGTTTGAAATGTCTCTAACAAAAGGCAATTGAAAAATGTATGCATGTTGTTTTAAAAAAAAGGTTCTTTTTATTTGACTGACAATTGATTTTACCCTCTATATAAAAAAATTCCCACAAGAAAAAAAAATGTATATATATATTCCAGACTATGCATTCTGTTAACTTTACCTCCACTCTCCCCCAGAAGTTCTGTGGACAGAAGTTCCAGCTATTAGTAATATATGTGTTTGGTATTCAGTTGAAGATTTGCTTGTTATATCTGAAATAATATGTATGACCAATATATGAACTGAATGAAGGATTCTAAATCCAATCCTGAGCAGCAATTATTGTGTAAAATAAAATATACTGCTTGATATCTCTTTCCCAATAACCTATATTACTGATTTTGAGTTGATTTGAGAAATTTCTTAGCAAAAGAATAATAAAGAAAATATATTATGCTTCAGAAAACAGTATGATAACACATGGAATACACATTATTTATTTACCTTCCTTTGCTTTCTTGTGTTCAAGTCTTTCCTTTTGCAAGGATTTCTCTAATCTTGACCTGTGTTCATAAACAACTAGAAAAACAAAAGTAAAAATTTGTCTTAACAGAATGAGAAATTCTGTAGTAAAATTAACAGCATTTTTCAAAATAGGATTAACCTGGGAGGAAAACACGTATATTACACAATTAAAATGCATATTTGTAATTTGCATGTATTTGTATACAGTATAAGTTCTATATTCTGGATAAAGAATAGACATTGAAATATTATTCTGGGCCAACTCCCATATAGTGTGCCCCTTTATACAACCAATACTGTGAAATAGGCTTCCACCTTCTTTGTCAGGTCCTTTTCCTTCTGCTCCTTAAATGTGAGCAACTCATGTTTAAAGGTTCCATTCACAAGTGATTCTTTTTTTTTTTTGGCATGGGCAGGCTCCGGGAATTGAACCCAGGTCTCCGGCATTCCAGGCAAGAACTCTGTCACTGAGCCACCGTTGCCCACTCTCACAAGTGATTCTTGATCTAAATTTCTTCCTAAGCAAAACAACCATGTCCATTCTCATGAGTTCAACCACTATCTGCTCAGCATTTACCTCTACATTTCCAGCTCATACTTCTTTCCTTAGGCACTCAGTATTCCTGAAAGCCTATAAGATGTTTCCACTTAGATGTCCCATTGGTACCATAAAGTCAAAATCATTACATCGGAATTAAGCCGCTTGGTGAGGACAACCTCAGTAGTATTCCATTAGATGCCCAGAGGATGAAAAAGGAATCAAAAGCCACTGGGTCAGAGACGGTGTATTCCCTGTGTTAAGGGAAACATAGCGGAAAGAGCATCAGAAATGGGAGGAGGGAGGGACTCTCCAAAGAATCTAGAAAAGTACCCACAAAAAGAATGGGACAGGTTTAATATCTGCCATGGTCAGAAGAAACCAACAGCAAATTCATGTCAGTCCTAGTAGACCTTCCTGCACTTTATCATCCTTACCTACAGAGTCCACTGTGAAGAAGTCAGAATTGCTTGATAGAGGGAAGGAAGGGTAGATATGTTGGTGGGAAACAGGGAGAAGTTCATCAGAACACTCTTCCCCACTACAGCGTTGGTAGTAACAGCAACTGGACTGGGAGAGAGGGAGAAGCTTTACCTCAAATGGATAAAATCTATAGATTGGACATAATACTCACTGTATTAGGATAAGAGTTATTGGAAGGTTTTTAAAAATTATCTGAGAAAGACAAGAGAAATAACCAATTATGTCTTAGATTTACCCAGAGAAAAAACCCAAAGTGGCTTGAGTAGGTAATGAGGGAAGATGAGAGAATAAAGTGAATTTCTGATGTATCCATTGAATCCTGTTTGCTATGGTCACCTGATTTCATTCCCACCAAGCTAAGCCAGACTTGTTACTTGGTACTTTACCAGCTGCAAGCTCCCCATGAGTCCTTAAGATACAGTTTCATCATCAATCATCTGGTAGAACATGTACAATACACAGAACATCCCCAACCCTACTGCTCACATCCAAAGTTTCTATGGCCACCACAGCTCCCAACTCCTACCCATGCATGACCCTCTGCAGCTCAAAGAATTCCCTGCCCCTTTCCTGCCTTTTCCCATTATCGCAGCTGCCACTGTTACTAGAGACTATTGCCTTCCATTGAGCATGGCCATCTCCTGGGGCCTCTACCTCCTCCCCACACTGCATCTTCCATTTCCAGGGCTCAGTCTACTACTATCACAACCTTGACCTCTACTCACACCTCTGCTAATTCCCTGTCCACAACTCCTAGGTGCCTGTCACCAACCAAACTGGCATGACTGGCCCCTCATGTTATGCTTGCCCTAACCTCATCTTCCCTTCAGCCTCAGCCTCCCACCAGTCATTGCAATAATTCCTGTCCATATCCTTCCTTCACCAAGTTCCCTATTCTCTTCTCCAGATGATCCCTTCCCCAGGAGTTTTGTTAAAAAGGACTCCAGCACAGCTCAGAATTCACTAAGCCCCTACTATGTACCTGGCACCATACTAGGAGTGGGAATACAAAGTGAATATACACAGGAGTTGCCCTCAAGAAGCTCAACTCTAACACAGGAGTTAGACTAGATAATTTTTAAATAATTAGAGCTAAAGGCATATGGCACAATAAATGTATATTTAAGCCCAAAGAAAGAAGAGGATGAGCTCTGGATGGGAGAGGGATAAAGGAAGGCATCTCAAAAGTGGTGATCTCATGGCCAACTGTGAAAGTGAAGAATGTTTGGTAGGTAAAAGCACCCCGAGAAATAGACTCCTGGAAGACAGATCACAAGTGCAAGGGCCTAGTGGATGAAATTGGACTAAATGTAATTGTGCTCCAAAAAGCTTAGTTTCAAGTCCAATGATGAGAAATCACATTTTCTTAAACATTTATATGCAGGATATACAGATCCTTCAGCCAGTTCTGAAAAGTTTATTATACCCAAGAGTGTCCTCAGACTGATATTAATAGCATCACCTGGATGTTGGTGGAACATTCCCTGATGTATCAGGAAATAACATAAAGGTTAGCACTAAAGAACCTCACTAAGACAAGCCCTGAGCTTCATGCTCAAGTCTTACAGAATTTCAGTCAAGAGGTGGGAAGAGACTTACACAGAACAGATAAACTGCAATATTATGATGATATGAGATGAGAATGGGATGATAGAGGAACACCTAACCTCCCCAGTTGGCAGGAAAAAACCACATACTTTCAAACGACTGGCCAAAGTTCCCATGGTATGGGGTACAAGGTCACAGAACCTCAACATGCCAGTTAAAAGGGAATCTTCATGCAGTGTTTGGATATATTATAGACAGGACTCCAGCAAGCACGTACATCACTTTCAAAGGAAGGAACAAGCAAAGGAGTCAAGATCTTGCTATAGTGGATTTGAAGTGGCAGCAGTGGGTACCAGAGTCCAGGGGCTCAGAACCACTATGGGAAAACAATGCCAGCCTTGCAATACCTGTGGTAAGTCCAAAAAGAATAGCAGCATAGTCAAGAAGGCACATACAAGGAGGGCTGTTCACCACCCAGCCCCAGCTGTAACCGAGAAGTTAGGATTTAAGGGATGATTACGATTATTGAATCATTATATAGACATTCCTTTTTACTCTCTGGTATATTAGAATAGACAGAAGGAAATACCTGAAATCTCTTGAGTTGTGATCCAGCTGCCTTGATCTCTGATAATGATTGTACAGCCGTTATCTTGTGCCCTTATAATTGTAAAACCCTGTGACTAACCTTCATTTGTACGCATTTATCCAGTTTTTCGACTTTAGAGTCTTGTGATCACTAAAGACAGCCCCTAATGTTTATTCGTGAAGTGTGTCTTGGATCAGCCCAAAACTAACTCACCCCCAAAAAACAGTTATCTTGATAACTGAAGCTGGATCTAACCAAATAGACCCACCTGACATGAACAGTAGCACAAAATTTTTAATACTAAAATCACATCCAGGGCTGGCGAGGGTGGCTCAGCAGGCAGAGTTCTTGCCTGCCACACCGGTGACCCGGGTTCAATTCCCAGTCCCTGCCCATGAAAAAAAAAATCATGCCCATCATCATATTAAGGCCACCATTTTCTTAAATGTGTTCTGTGACTAAGCATGTAATCGATCTGAGCATGAGCAATAAACAGATCACTTCTAATTACATCATCGAGAACCACTGTGCTCCTTATCCTAAAACCTGCCCAACTTTTGATACTTTAAAACTATCAGAATTACTGCACTTTGGGGAGATACATTTGGGGGCCGATAGGCCATTTGTTCCGCCCTGTGCCTACCAATAAACTCTTTCTCTCTTTGAAACCCTGGTATCTCAAGAATTGGTCATTCAGCACATCAGACAAAGAATCCACTGCCTTTGTCCAATAACACAGTCACCTCAGACTAAATATTAAATGCTATTTTGGGAGATACAGGAAAAGAGTTTAATTTAACCCCTGTAACATGTTCCTTAATTAAAAGCAGTGATAAATGCAAACTCACTATTGTAAACTCAAGGTTGTGTCACGGTAGGTAATCAGGAAATTACTTTAGGTTTAGCACACAGAAAACTCATCAATATGATTTAATTCCCAATGAGAGTCAAGGATCCACTAGATTAAACCAAGTAGAGAGGGCCGGTGAGGGGCAGGGGTGAGGAGTATTGGGTATGGCAGGGTGGGGGATGGCATTCCATTATTGATGTTCTTCTCTGGAGTTTGGTCAGGAATGATGAGGTGCCAACAGCTGGTTCCAAATATACATTTGTCAAACTGAATCACACAACTGTCTTCGACAGTTTCATGCTCAATTGGAATTTATATATTCAATAAATTAATAACAGAGGGTCTCAAGAGCCAGAAGATTCTAGGATACATAGTCATAAATTTTCATAAAAAACTGAATAGGTCCTATATGATGTCCACATGGAGACAAGTACATCCATTATGGATTACAGTGAAAATTCAATGGCCCTGGGAAATCTGGAGACATAATCATGAATACATGGAATGGCATCGCTAATAGCAAACTCTAATGCAAGAAAAACATTTTTGCAAATACAGTAAAAAAAAAAAGATGTGGTAAACAGGAATAGAGGATATGGGTAGAAACCATGAGGTAATTGTACTATTAATATCATCTTACTCATAACTGATCAAGCCATTACTATAGCACCAGCTTCTGGTCCTGAATGTAATATAGCTTAAGAATTCAGGAGTGGTTTGAGGGTTGGAGAACATCACTGAGGAAGAAGAGCCTGCAATAGGAAGGAAACATGGAGAAGTACTTAGTCACCAGGCTCAGAAATAGGAAACAGAAAAACAAACGAGAAAAAGGAGTCTTAAGTTATAGGCCAAGGAAACCACATTAGATAAAGGAAATAAGATAGAAACTTGACCCCTGAATGGGTATTATGAAACTTTAGAAATTTTAGCAAGAGGAGAAGAGAGCAAGAGGGAGAGGAGAGGCAGGCAGTGACATAAGCACAGACTCTGGCGCCGGAGTTTAAATCCCAGTTCCAAATCCCAGTTCCGTCCCTTAAGGGGTGAGTTGCTGAACTCTTTTGTACCTCAGTTTCCTTATATGGAATGTGGAGATAATAATAGTATCTACCTCTCTGGGTAGATGTCGGGGCTGAATGAGTTTATATACGTCAAGTGCTTAGAATACTGCCTGGCACAGAGTAAATGCCATAAAATGCTGAAATAAATTTTCACCTGTCTGTGGTAGATTAAAAGTGCCAGAAGGAATCAGCCTTTCGTGAGCCCTTTCAACACTACAATTAAAGTCTAATAATAACAAAGTAAGTATATGTACTATATAATATGCATATAAATATATACACACATAAGCACATATAGAGAAGAGTCTCAAAAAGGCAAAATCATAATACAACATTCATCTCAGTTTCCTTTCACTTTAAAAAAAAAAGAGAAAGCAAATAATTATTCCAATAGCATATAAAAACCATAAGCCTATTTTTTTTCAATAAAAAATGAAGGACAGTAAAACAAACCAGATAGAATCTTTGCGTCCTTGTAGTTCTTCTAGAAAACTTTCCTATCAATTAAACATACACACACTTGCTATCCTTAATTCATTTAACATGCATTTTCTAGGCTTTTGAGCTGGTGATTTATCTAGATGAGTTTACTGTTTCGTTTAGAAGGAGGATTGCTAATCAATCCTTGCCACCTATCTCTATTTTTCTATTTATACTCTGAAGTCAAGGGCATCAGTTAAGATGAACTAATGCTGGTAAAGCATCTGCAACAAAATGTATATAAATAATATTCGCAAAGCACAAGCCAGTTTAAAGAAACATAAGTATAAAGATCATGGTTCAATCTTAACACTCACAATTTTCAAAGCAGGATTACACTGCAACAGGAATAGGATTTGAAACACAAGAACTCATTGAACAAAAAAAAAAATGAAAATCCTAATACCTACCCCCGCCCCTGCTTGCTGAAAAGTAGCTTAATATCAAGAATGGAAGGAGGTTTTACTGCCCTCCCCTTAAAAGCACACGAGAGTTCTAAAACACGTCAGCTTCCTCTAACAATTTTCTTTGTTGAAGGAAAGAAAACTTTCAACTTTAACTTTGACTTGCATCTGAAAGTCAGAAGAGAAAATTAGTCGTATATATTCAGTCACCTGCAGCATACATATCTGCGATTTCAGGGCAAACTGCTCCAATTCAGAATTAGAAAAACAACACTCTAAAATTAGAGAGAAGACATAACTAAGGTTTTTTTTTAACACCTTAAGCCAAAAGAAGACAATGTTTCTTTGGCAGCAGCAAAAACCCATGGAATTCTGCCTTTGGTCCTGACTATAAAATATCTTATTTTCATAAGACAAAAACAAAGAACTGAAGCTTGGTATAAAAATCACACAATTCAACTTATGAGAACAATAAGACTCACAAGTACCTTTATCACTGATAAAAATTAAAAAGAATAAATGTGTGATTTGACAATTGTAGCATTTTAAAATAAACTAGCAGGATAAATGACAAAAAAGGGGGAAAAAACCTGAAATTAATTGAACGATATTGTGTTCCCAGAGCACTATCCTTCTGAGATTTTCTTTAAAGGTCTGAAATCATAGCTATTTATTCTATGCTTTAAGAACAGTTATCGGTTGTCCTACTTGGCTGGACGTGATGTGGAAGCAACCACCTGCCTCATGGAACCACGAGTTGGTAACGTAACAGGAAGACAACATCATAACTGCATTTATTCCAATCATCTTTCTTTCCTTCTTCCATAACTTTGCCTCATAAAGTCTGAGAAAGAAAGAAGACAGGAAATTTCCTTAGAAAACCATCCCTATAAAACATGCAAGTAAAAGAAAAAAGGAGGGGGCCAAGTGCTCCCGTTTGCAGGACCTCATGGGCCCTTTGTCCAGCTCCCCTGACGAGGGTGGGGCATCCCCTGAGGGTCTCTCTACAGCGCCTCGGCCTGTCTCTTCCGACAAATTCTCAGAGCTCTACCCCCACCTCCCTAACTTTACTATTACCCCTCACAGATGATGCCTAAACTATTAATCCACTTGTTCCGTATTCAATAGCCCCAGTTTCACGGCTTACAATACCATTCAGCCTTTCCAATCTGCCTCACAATTTACAGTTGAATTTAATTGTCAGCTCCCTTTACTAAAGTATGTATTTATGTCCCAGGCCTGAGGTCAAACCCCTCCTATGGCTGCTCACTTCACACTGCGAGAAAAATGAAATCTTCACAAGGCTTTATCTCCTTGCTCCAGCCACAGCAGCCTCCTCCTTGCTGTTTCCTGAACATGCAGCCCAGGCAGGCTCTCACTTCAGTGCCTCACGCTGTCCCTTCCCTGTGCCTCGACCTCTCCTCCTTACGCTGTCTGCACGACTAGCCCCCTTTCTTCTGTCAGCTCTTTATAAAAAGATTCCTTCCCGTGAAGTCATTTCCTGGACAACGTATCTACAACTGCAGCCTGCTTTCTGTCTTTTTCTCCTCAACACTTAATCACTATCTATTGTACATTTTATTTATTTATCTTTGTTATTGCTTGTCCATCCCACCAGACTGAAAGTTCAATTAGAGCAGGGATTTCTGGTTTATTTCACAGTCGTATCCCCAGCACATTGAATAGTAGGCATTAAATACATGTGACTGAATGAATGAACGAATGTAAGTTCCTTACAGACTGCGGTAAGTGCTGAAAAGGCAGGGACAGCCTGTCTGCTTGTTTCTTTTTTTTTTTTTTTTTAATTTGCATATGGGCAGGAGGCACCAGGGATCGAACTCCAGACCTCCAGCACGGCAGGTGGGAGCTCTGCCTGCTGAGCCACAGCAGCCGCCCTGTCTGCTTGTCTCTTAATCTTCTATAGTCTGAACCATCATTACCACTTTAGTCCCAATACCCAGCTCCTAAAATCAGGTGCTCTTCAACAATACCTGTTAAATAAATAAATACATTTGAAGATATTTTATTATTTTCCTCTCTGGTCTGCCATCTTTATGACCTAGCATTTTAAAACTGAATTCCTACGTTGGTCGGCTCATTGGTACGCACGTATCCCAGAATAAATATAAATTTATCTGTCGCTGATAGGTCCATATGACTAGAATTAGTTAAATCATAGCTTTGGAATACAGAAGCTGTCAGAATGCTGAGAGAAAAAAGCACAGTCTCATTAAATATTTTTCTACCACATGGCAGTTGCTGTACTTTTTTACTGCACAATAAAGTTCTTACAATAGTTCACACAAGTGTCTATTTTTAAGTTTGCTAACGCACGCAGTCTGTACACTAGCTTGAATGGAAATATTAACCATGATTTGAATTGCTTAATGTCTTTTCTATTTTACTAAAACTACACCTGGCCTTTCTCTCATGAGGCTACTTAATTAAGAGTTGGTTTTATCAAATAAGTATTGTTATTAGCTGACTTAAAACATATTTCCTCCTATGAGGTTTCTTTTTGGCTTTCTTTCAAGTGCTGAGCTACTAATACTCATTCTTTTCAGATGAATCTATTCACCCGCATGAACGGATTCTTTTCTTAGCTATTCAGAGCCCAGCAGGGTTCCAGGCACCTTGGGAGACACCAAACTGTAAGAACTACTTTTACAAGAAGCTTACAATCAATACATTCAGGTAGTGAGAAGAGGCTAAGACATGTAAAAGAGTAAGAAGATAATTAGAGATCACCAAAGTTTAGACAGGCTGAGATAACCAAATGAAAAAGCTGCTGAGCTGGCAGATTTTTAAACAGTGTCTCATTGTGAGCTTTAAGAAAAATATCCTCTTGTCCTATGAAAATGTTGCACCCTACAAAATAATATTACATTCTCAAAGACATGTATAAGCATGCATTAGACATTTAAGGCACAGCAATAGAAGCAGAAATTATTCTAAAGTTAGAGGTATACAAATAGACCCTGTACAGTAGCATTCTTCTTGTCTAGCAATCAGATTTCAGTTGGTCAGCATCATAGTATTTCTGGGAATAAAGAGAAAGGAATTGAGGGGGGGAAAGGCAGGAAGTTACCCAAAATTGATTCAAAGATATTTAAGAATGCCCTTAAGATAAGCTACAATAGGTAAAAGCACACAAGTTTTATAATGGGGCTATGAATTTATGGCTATATATTTCCAAATGGTTGAGCTTGACCCAAACATCAAATACATCTAATTTTCATAAGGTGTCTAATTTTTTCATAAGAACAGGCCAAAGTTTATGAACACTTTAAGTAACAGCAATGCTTCAGTTTGCTAAAGCTGCCAGAATGCAATATACCAGAAATGGATTGGCTTTTATAAAGGGGATTTATTAAGTTACAAGTTACAATTCTAAAGCCATGAAAATGTCCAAATTAAGGCAACCAACAAGGAGATACCTTCTCAGAAGAAAGGCTGATCTTCTCTGTCCGGGTTTTTTTTGTCACATGGAAAGACATATGGCAATGTCTGCTGTCCTTCTCTCCCAGCATCTGGTTTCAAACAGCTCTCTCAGCTTCTGGCATCTATCTTCTGGGCCTTCTGGCATCTTCTGCATCCCCAAACGTCTGTGTCTCTGCATTCTCCAACATGTTTCCTTGTACCAGCTCTTTTTGGACTCCAGTAAACTAATTAAGATACACCTTAAATGAGCAGGGGCCACACCTCCACAGAGATAATCTAATCAAAAGGTCCTAGCCTGAACAGTAGTTCTGTCCCCACAAGAATGGGTTATAATTAAAAGGACATGGCTTTTCTGGGGCACATAACAGTTTCAAAATAGTACAACTGAAAAAAAAAGGTAACAACCCAAAATCTAGTGCTCAAGTGCCAGCCTGGAAAGGTTATCACTGTATGTAATAATGTTTGGGAGCTATATTAGTTTGTTAAGCTGCTGGAATGCAATATACCAGAAGTGGAATGGCTTTTAAAAAGGGAATTTAGTAAGTTGTAAGTTTACAGTTCTAAGCCTATAAAAGTGTCCAAGCTAAGGCATCCTGGGAAAGATACCTTAATTCAAGAAAGGCCTATGGGTCTGGAATACATCTGTCAGCTGGGGAGTCACATTGCTGTCTTCCCTTGCTCCTGGGCCTCATTGCTTTCAGCCTGTTCCTTTGCGGGTTCCTTACTTTGCTTTTCCGGGGCTGGCTTTCATCTCTTGGCTTCCCTTAGCTCTCTACAGGCTCTGGTTTTCTTCAACATCTCATGGTGACATCTGCTGGGCTCAAAGCATCTCCAAACATCTGTGTCTCTGTTCTCTGAAGCAACTGTTCTCCATCTATAACTGCTCTCTCTGATGACTCTTAGGTCTCTGTTGTTTCTGGCTCTCTCCAAAATGTTTCTTCTTTTAAAGGAGTCCAGTAAACTAATCAAGACCCACCTAGAACGGGTGGAGTCATATCTCCATCTAATGAAAAGGTCACTCCCACAACTGGGCATGTCACATCTCTGTGGAGATAATCTAATCAAATGATTCTGCCCTACAATTTTGAATCAGGTTTAAAAGAAATGGCTGCCCCCCACAAAATTGAATCAGGATGAAAACATGGCTTTTCTGGGTACATAATACTTTCAAACCAGCACAGGAGCCAATAGTCTCAGAGAATACCCAAAACAAGGCTGTAATGAGCCAAGCTATACATGGCCTCTCCTCCAAATCAATGCAGCAGTATACAAGCAACCCCACCTTTATCCAAACTCCCAAGGTCAATTTTCACCTCAAAATCTGAAAATAAACAACACATCTTAGAAAAGGTTTCATAAAACCTAGTTATACAGAGATATTATTTAAGTTCTATTATTTAGATGCAATCCATCTATTGCATGCAGAATATTTCATTCAACAAATCAAACAAATATTATTGAGCACCTATTATATACCAGCCTTGTTTGATGTGTGGGAATACACTGTGAGCAAATAGTAAGAAAAAAAAATCTGCCTTTGCAGAGCTTATATTGTGGCACAGCAATAAATAATATATTAGAAGGTAAGGAGTACCATGGAAAAAGAACAGGATAAAAGATTGGAGGTGTGGGGAGGGTGGTCAGGGAAGGTGATCCCTGAGAAGGATGTGTTTGAGCCAAGTGAGGCACTTGATTGGATATAAACCTACAAGTGGGATTTCTAGTCTATAAGGTATGCCTGTGTCAGCTTCAGAAGATGCTGTCAGTTTTCCAAAATGGTGTACCAGCTTACATAGCCATCAGCAAAGAATGAGAGTTCCTTTCTTAATATTCTTGTCAACTCTTGTCATTTCGTGTCTTTTTAAAAAAAAAAAGTTTAACCATTCTCTTGGGTCAGGAGTGGTACTGCAATATCATTTTCATTTGCCTTTCCCTGATGACTAATTTAGTTCAGTATCTTTTCATATATTTAATAACCATTAGGACATATTTAAATTCTCATTCATGTTCTTTGTCCCACTTTTCTTCATTTTCCAAAAATTTTATGCATTCCAGATGCCCCCCCCTCCCCAAATAAACTTTTTTTATTGGATTGCCTTAGGCCAAACTGGGGATCAGCTTATATTTGGGAAATATGGTAGTTTAACATTTCTTCTTACTTTTTCTAGGTTACTGCAGTGACCTAACTGATCCACCAGCCTCCACTGTTTCTCTACTCTGTCTTCTACATCACACACGAAGTTATTTTTTTAAACTATACATTTGATCAGGTTATTTGGGGCCTGTCTCATGCATGCTCTCCCCACCACGATCGCCCGTCTTCCGACAAACCCTAGGCCAAACACAGCGTTCCAGTACGTCCCTATAAAAACTCATGAGGTGTGAGCGGTACTCACTTGCTGAATGTCCATATTACTAGGCTTCTTCCTTGGAAATTCTGATTCAGTGGATTTGGCTTGGGCCCCAGGAATCTGTCCTATTATCAAGGACTCCATATTATCTTTGTTTTCAGGGGAGTTTGGGAAATACTGCAAACAGGTTGCGCTTTTGCCTTGGTGCTCTTGCATGTTCTTTCTCTACTGTCTCCTTTTTCTGACCTTTTTCCATTGTTGTATTTCAACACCTACACAAATGTCACCTCTGGGAGTCTATTTTGACTCCTCCATTTTGAATATATCACTCTGCAGTCAATAAATATCTATACTTGATCTTACTCACAAACCTATTCCACTAGCAGCCATCCCCATCTAATAGAAGTCATATTCACCAAAAGCACTATTGATAATGGTCCCAAATGGAAACACCATAAATATCTATCACAGTTGAACGGTTAAATTGTGGTTGCTCATATAAAATGGAATACCATTCAGCAATGTAAACAACCAAATGTTACAATATACATGAATTTCACGAGCATAGTGTTTAGGAAAGAAGCCAGACAACAGAAGGATACTTACTAAATGATTATATTTATATAACATCCAAAAACAGCAAAACTAATCTATAGGGAGATTATTTATACTGTTTTGGGGTCAGACAATGAATGGAAGAAGGCAAGAGGGAACCTTCTTGAGACGGTTCACCTTCTTGGTCTAGGTGCTGGCTATTGCTTTGTAAAAATTCACTGACTATTATTTATAATACATGAACTTTTGGGGATTTATAAGTCAATCAAGTTTATTTAAAAATTTAGAGTTGCATAAAACAGCTACTTTTTATATAACATTATGGCATTCATTATTTTTAGTTATATAAATGAAATTAAGATTGCAACAATATAAAGTACTTTTAGATGCACTGCTTTTTTTATGTATCCACCTCTCCCAAACCAATTTTATTCAAACTCTTTACATGCATGTCAGACATCTGTGTCTATGTCAATTCAAGTCAGTTTTTTTAGTCCTCTGGCAGTTTGCTGAAGAACAGTTTTCTTCACTTGAGATACAGCATCTGTGGAATCTGTCTGATGCCATCATTGGAAATCTTGTCTGAAAAATTAGGATAGATGCCATTTTTGTTTGTCCTATAGATGCATATTCATACTTTCTATTTCCTTACCTCCAACTGTATTAGATTTTTTTTTTTTTTTTTTTGGTGGAAAAGCTTGCTTATAAAGATTCTTCACATCTGCAATTGAGAGGATACATTCCTGGGAATAAATACCCATACTATTTTAAACGTTACTGCATTTTAAAATAAAAATAAAAGATGCCTCAGGTGCCCTCCATAAATATCTAGCCAGCACTGAACATTTTGGATTCATGTGACTTCCTTACACTGTGCTGTGTTTAAAATAAAGCAGTTGAGAAAGCACCCAGTAATATTAGAGGTTTTGCACTGAATCCAATACAAGGCAATTCTCTCTCTATGGAGGGGTAATTCTGCAAGGCAGAATGAATCTGTGGGGAGAGGAACATGCAGAACCAAAATATACTTAGGAAATAGAATCAAAACGCCTGAGTGATCGATTCAAAGTTCATTATGAAATTGGATCCAAGGATGGTGCCATACACTGGCTTAGGCTACTGGGTGGAAGGTGGATTTAGGATCAACCAGGAATCCCTAATGAAGGTGGCTTGGGAAGGGGAAGGGGTACAGGCTGAATTCCATTTTGGACATGACTAATGTGATGTCATGATGGCACAGAAAAGTATAAATGACAAAGTAAGAAACACTCACTTTGCTGGTAGCTAGAATTTAAGGTCACTGCTAGGACGGTCTATTTCACTCACCTTTAGGTCTTAGACTTGTGGGTTAGCCCTAACTAACACAAGGACATCTCTGAAGTAAGCCTTGCCTTCTTCTCTACCTCTTAGCATTCCTTAACTCACTTTCTTCCCCCCCCCACCTCCCCCACCTCCCCTCCCCACCACCACAATGCTTAACTGCTTACATTTACCACTGAGGAACTTAAAATAATGCTACAGTAAGAGACCATGGGGACAAAGTCAACACTAGATGTCTAAAACCTGCTACACCTGTTCGATTGGAATTCTCAGAAATATCCTGCATTCTTGTTTCATTTTGAACACTTTAAATCCCCTTTGGGATAAGAGCATAATTGGATATAACTATTTTCTTTCATCATATTTGACGCAGAGGATGAATATTTTCTTGACGGTTTGGTAAAACCAGATGTGCTATGAACAGGAATATCTTTGGCACTGATATTGGCTTTAGCCTGATTGGGGGGGGGGTATAATTTAATCTCTAATCACTGTGCGGCATGTAAAAGGCCCCTAAAAGGAAGGCTGCGATCACTGGATGAGACCCTCCAGGGCACATTGCTTATCAAGAGGTGTCGGTTGTAAGAGTGATGGTGAAGACTGGTAATGATGAGATGTCAGGAGGATGTGCAGGGATTTTCAAAACCCTATTCTGGTGAGTAGGCCATTACTCTGGCCTGCATCACGTAAATAAAGTCACCCTAAACTGTAGAAACTAGGGAGAGGTTAGCCTTCACCCTGGCCCCCGGAGACTTTCCCAAGGTGGTTTGGATGCCCTCCTCTATTCCCCATGGGTCATTAGGCACATCTCATCCATATTCTTTCTATATTACATTATGTCTAGATTAGTCACTCCCACTAGGGGGATTAGCCAGTTTCTTTAATTAGTGCATTCTGTCACCCAGCCTCACATCTGATAAAATGTGGGTACGTATTAAATGTTCGTTATATGATTGTCAAATACAAATAAATGAATGGCCAAGGCAGCACATAATTTCAACACCTAATATTCCATAAAATTTACACTTGAAAAGTGTTCATGGTTACATATCAAGATAGATTTCAAGAGTCTAGTTTTAAAAAACTTTACACTGGATACAGTTGGCATTGGTATGCCAACTTCCTACAAGCATAGGAATTTATCAGCAACCTCTAAAAGTAGAGAAAAATACAACCATATTGTTTAAATGACAAAGTACAAGGGATTTTTTAAAAAAAGAACAGTAAAAATTGATAAATACTCCAGGTGTGTAGAAAGATACATGGCTGGATGCTAAAAGAAAGAAACAAAAACTTTAATGATATAAGTACTCTAATTCGCTAAACTGCTGATTTTTCTGTTCAATCCCATCTCATAGTTAGCAGTCAGATTAACCATTGAAAATAAGGAGGACCGAGATGGATTAGCATGGAAAAAAACAAAGAAAGAAAAAGAGAAACAGAGACAAACGGGGCTACTAAATAATTCAACGAGGACTCCCAAGTAGTTTGGAGAAAATAACACCGGCTTGAGCCAAGATTCCTGGGTGCCCCACTGCCCTGTCACTGAACAGTTCTGTGCACAAAGCTAAGAAACTTCACCTTTCTGTTTCCTCAGCAATAAAATCAAATAGTTGGAAGGCTGAGTCACCAAGGTCTTTCCAATGTTAAAATCATATGATTCTAAATAATCATATTTACAGTATAGGAGAAAAGTTGTGGCTTGGGCAAGACATAAATCCTTTCAATTTGGTTTTGAATATTCTCAGTGACTTTAAATTTGAATAAGAGAGTCAAGGTCCTGTTCAGCAGAATACTGGGAAAGGCTCTGATTTTTTTTTCAGGAAAAGGTTTTTGGAAAAATAAGATTATTTCTGATTTATCTGTCACCTATTATTTTCAATAACTTGAGAACAATTATACATAAACTAAGAAGACCCAGTGTCCTATGGTAGGGCTCTCCTTCACTATATGCATGACTGTGAAAAATGCAAACACTTTCTCCTTTTCTGATACTGAATAAAATAAAAGCAATAGAGTACATACGAACAAAACTGCTACTCAAATTGCAAAAGCGTCTATGTGCTTGCTTGTTTTTTTTTCCCTGCCATATATATGAGTTTCATTTTGCTCTTGCATTAGCATATACTGAGAAATAACCAAGCACTGATTTAGGAGTGGACAAAGAAATGGGAGAATGTAAATGCTAGATGCTCCTTCATGGAGTA
>PVIY010036376.1:0-25494 GCA_004026745.1 Myrmecophaga tridactyla | reverse complement strand
CATGACGCTCCCTACCCCCACAACATGAAGTTCCATGAATGCCCTCTGCCATTAATAACTTAATGTTACCAGGTGTTTGCACAAGTTGTTCCCTTTGCAGAAAAAAACATTCTTCCTTTTCCCCCAAAGTCCACTTAGTAAATTCTTCTCTTCCTTCAAGTTTTAGCTCATGCAATGACTCATTAGAACTTCACTGGCTTTCTTCTTCTTTTTTTTTTTTTTACATGGGCAGGCACCAGGAGTTGAACCCTGGTCTCTGGCACAGCAGGTAAGAACTCTGCGTGCTGAGCCACTGTGGCCCACCCCGCTGACTCTATTTAGTTTGAGCTGACTATAAAATGCTCTTAGTAATAATAAGGACAATTTCTAATATTTATTATTGTCCACATGAAATATTATGGTCTTAGTTTCTCAGCCTGTAACCACAAATACCATTAATGGGTTGGTTTAAAACAGAAACTTACTGGCTCATGATTTCAGAGGCTTTAAAGCTTGCTTCCTCCTTGGCGTGGTATCTTCTGGCTGATCAGCAATTTTTGGGGTGGCTTGGATTTTCTATTACATGACAATGTACATGGAGCTGTCTTTTCCTTTCTCTTCTAAACTTCATTGACTTCCCGCTTCTGCTTTTCCATATGACTTTATCTCACTATTACTGAACTTCTTCTATTTTTAAAGGATTCCAGTAATCTGGATTAATATGCATATGGTTACAACTGGCATCAACTTAATTAAAATAAAATCTAAAAAAGGTCTCATTTAGAATGGGTTCACATCCACACAAATAGATTAAGAATGCATTTTTTCTGGGATACATCATTTAACTTGCCAAAGTCATAACAGGGTTTATTAATCATACTATACTGGGTACAGACAGAATCAAGAAAACACAACTTAAAGAAGTGGTAGCAGAGGTTTGTGGTATCCTTGCTGGCCCCTCCTTCAACCCCTTACTGGAGCAGAGTGGAGATAGCCTGTGCTCTTGTTGTGGGTCCCTGGCCCTGTTCTGTGGGAGGCAGAGTAACAGCAATGCACAAACAGGCGTAACTATATATTGTGAACAACCTATCAGGTGGCAGCCTAAAAGACTGAAGCAGGACACTCATCTCTGACTTGACCTCACAGAACATGCGCTGCAAGCAGAAACATCCTGCAGGCAGCTAAAGAAGTGTAAGAAACAAGTAAACCAAAGAGGATTGGGGCAAAGAATTATAGTCTTTAAGACATATGTTTGGTCACTAAGAGTTAAAGTCTTCTTCATAGGGAATAGAGGGGGCATTCAGAACCCTGCAAATGCAGAATTCCTAAAGCTAAGAGCCTGTACAAACACAGGAGAAAAAATAGGCTCAAAAACAAGGAGAGGCTCCTACACTTTTGCCTCAGGCTGATCTTCTTGAGAGGAGGGACAGTACCAACCAATGCAGAACCAATATGCAAAGACTGCAAAGGTTTTTTTGTTTTGTCTCACGAGTTTGTTTCTGTTACCTCAAGCCACTCAAGGAAATCTTTTCTGTATCATTAGCTGTACACAAACTTAAGAAACAGCCCAGCTCAGGGACTAAATCCCAGAGCTAACACTTTAAAATATGAAAAAGTACTGTGTGCAAGAAAAGATTACAAGAAAAACAAAGAAACAAGAAATGATGGCACATCCCAAGGAAGAAGATAAAAATTTAAGAGACCATAAATGAAGAAAACAAGACTTTGGACATACCAAGGACTTTAAAAGAAATGATCTTCAATATACTCAAGGAGACAAAAGAAAACATACAGGAAGAACTAAAGGATATCAGGAAAATTATGAGATTCTCAATAAAGAGATAAAAATTTTATAAAGAAACCAATTAGAATTACTGGAGTTGAAAACCACAGTAACTGAATTTTAAAATTCCCTAATCAATAGCAGAAGAAAGAACCTGAAATCAATGATATGACACTTGAAATGATTCGGAGTGAGGAGCGAATAGAAAAAAGAATGAAAGAGAAAAAGTGAATAGAGTCCGAAAGACTTGCAGGATACTGGCAAGCAATCCAGTGTAAGCATTATGGGAGTCCCAGAATGAAAACAAAGCAAGAAAGGAATAGAATAATATTCAAAGAAATAGTGCTAGGAAAATTCCCAAATTTAATGAAAGACATGAACATACATGTGAGAAGCAAAATGACCTCCAAACAGAGTAAACTTGAAGAGAACCATGCCCACATACATAGTAGTCAAACTGTTGAATGTCACAGAAAAGGAGCAAGTTCTAAAAGCTGAAAGAGAAAAGAAACATGTTATGTCCAAGGGAGCCCCATTAAGATTAATGCCGATTTCTCCTCAGAAACTATTGAGATAAGGCAACAGGACAAAATATTTAAGTTGCTTAGAGAAAACATTTGTCAATTAAGAATTTTGTATACACTTATGCTTTCCTTCAAAAATGAGGGAGAGATGAAGAAATTCCTAGAAAAACAGAACCTGAGAGGTTCATCAATACCAGACCTGCCCTATGAGCAATGCTAAAGGGAATTTTCAGATGAAAAGGAAAGGACACTGGACCATGAATCAAAAAGATGTAAAATAAATAACAATCTATAGGAAAGGTAACTACACAAGTAATTATAAATGCCAGTACTAATTTATTGTATTTTCATATGTAACATCATTGTTTTACTTCTTCCAGGTTCTAAAATGCAAATGCATAAAAGGTCATGATAAGACTATGGACATGACCTGTCTTCATGCAGACAAAACTATGGTTTTGGACTTTGGCTTGCAAGTTAAAGACTGGAAAAAAAATTCCAATCAAATAGTAATCAAAAAAAGAGCTGGGTTATCTACACTAGTATCAGATGAATTAGACTGTAAATCAAACTGTGATGGTTGGGTTCAGATGTCATCTTGGGCAGGCAATCATGCCCAGTTGTCTGGTCAGGCAAGCACTAGCCTAACCATTACTACAAAGATATTAATAAACCAGAAGACTGGCTTATTAACATCAGTCAGTTGATTATTTCTATGATCAACTAAGGGTACATCTTCCACAAATGAGAGAATCCAATTAATGACATTTGACCCAATCAGTTGAAGGTTTTTAAGGGAGATGAGAGAATTTTCACAGTTTCTTCAGCCATGATTCTCTCCTGTGGAATTTGTTGAGATGAGTCGACAGCCTCTCAGCCTACCTTATGGATTTTGGACTTTTGTATCCCATGGTTGCAAGAGACACTTTTAGAAATCTCATATTTATAGATATCTCCTTTTGGTTCTGTTTCTCTAGACAACCTTGACTAATACAGACACTAAATACTGCAAAGAGATTATTTCAATAAGGAGACATAACAACTATAAACATATATGAACCTAATACCACAGCCCCAAAATATACAAAGCAAAGATTGGCAGATTTGAAGGGAGAAATAAATGGTCTATATTAATAGGGTATGTCAATATACCACTTTCAATAATGAATATAATACCCAGACAAAAGATTATTAAGTAAATCAAAGACTTGAATGATACTATAAATAACTAGACCCAATAGATATATATAGAACACTTCACCCAACAAGAAGCAAATATACATTCTCCTCTAGTTCACCTGGGCCATTCTCCAGGATAGACCATGTGGTAGATCAACAAACAAGTCTCTCTGAAATCATACAATGTATCTTCTCTGGCCAAAATGTAGTAAAGCTAAAATTCAATAACAGAGGAAAAACTGGACAACTCTCAAATATGTGGAAATTAAAACACACTCACATTCTTAAACAACAATGAAGTCATCACAAGGGAAAATTTATAAAAATCTTGAAGTGAATGAAAATGAAAACTCAACATACCAAAATGTATATGATGCAGCAAAGGTAACTTAATGTAATGCTTTTATTATAAAGAAGAAAGTTCCCAAACTAGAGATCTAACCTCACAACAGGAGGATCTAGAAAAAGAAGAACTAACTAAATCCAAAGTAGGGAGCAGAAAAAGAAAATAACTAAGATTAGAGTGGAGATCAATTAAATAGAGAGAAATAAAGCAAAAGAGAGAGAGAGAGAGAGAGAGAGAGAGAGAGAGAGAGAGAATCAATGAAACCGAAATTTGGTTCTTTGAAAAGATTGGTAAAATCAACAAACTTTTAACTAAATTGACAAAGAAAAGATGAGAGAAGATGCAGATTTCTAAAATTATAAATGGAGGGGAGGGCATTACTACCAACCCCATAGAAATAAAAAGGACTAAAAAGGATACCATAAACAATTGTGCATCTTCAAATTAAATAACCTAGAACAATTGGACAAATTCCTAGAAACGCACAAACTAACTACAGCTTAAGAAGAAATAGATATCAACAGACCACCAACAAGTAAAGAGATTGAATCAGTAATCAAAAACTACCAACAAAGAAAAGCCCAGGATCAAATGTCTTCACTGGTGACTTTTATTGAACATTTCAAAAAGAATTAACACCAATTTCACTGAAACTCATCAAAAAATTAAAGAGGAGGGATTGCTTCCTAACTCATTTGGTGAAGCCACCATTACCCCCATACCAAATCCAGATAAAGGTACTATAAGAAAAGAAAAGTATACACCACTATCATTCCTGAATATTTATACAAAATTCTCAGCAAAATAAGTCAAACAGCACATTGAAAGAATTATGTATCGTGACCAAGTGGGATTCATTCAGTTATGCAAAGGAGGCTCAACATAAGAAATTCAATTGTTGTAACAGACCACACTAATAGAACAAAGGAAGAATAAAAAACATGATCATCTTAGTTGATGCAAAAATACATTTGACAAAATCAAGCACCCCTTCTTGCTAAAAACACTCAGAAGACCAGGAATAGAAGAAAATCCCCCAATTTATATATGAAAAACCCACAGCGAACATAATATTCATTGGTAAAAGACTGAAAACTTTCCATCTAAGATCAGGAGCAAGACAAGGATGCCTACTGTCACTACTATTATTCAACATTGGTTTGGAAATTGTAGCCAGAGCAATTAGTCAAAATAAAGAAATAAAAGGCATCTACATAGGAAAGGAAGAAGTAAAATTTTCCTTAATTGCTAATGCCATAATCCTATATACAGAAAATCCTGAAAAATCTACAAGAAAGCTACTGGAACTAATAAAAGAATGAAGCAATATGGTGGGCTATGAGATTTACATGCAGAATTCAGTAGTGTTTCTATTTACTAATAATGAGCAACCTGAAGAGGAAATCATGAAACAATACCCATTTACAATAGCAACTAAAAGAGTCAAATATTCAGGAATAAGTTTAACCACAGATATAAATGACTTATACTCAGAAATCTGCATATCATTGCTAAAAGAAATCAAAGAAGACCTAAGTAAATAGAAGGACATTTCATGTTCATGAACTGGAACACTAAATTTTGTTGTCAATTCTACTCAAGGCAATTTACAGAGTCAACAAAATCCCAATTAAAATTCCAACAGCCTTCTGTGCAAAATGGAAAACTCAATCATCAAATTTATATGGATGGATAAGGGACCCTAAATATCCGAAATTATCTTGTAAAAGAAGAGTGAAGTTGCAGGACTCACATTTTCTGATTTTAAAACTTATTATAATGCTATAATAATCAAAATTATTTTGGCACAATGACATACATCCAGACCAATGCAACTGATTTGAGAGTTCAGAAACAAATCCTTATATCCATGGCCAACTGATTTTTGACCAGGGTGCCAAGTCCACTCAATAAGGATAGAATCGTCACTTCAACAAAGGGTACAAGGAAAACTGGATATCATTTGTAAAAGAATGAAGGTGGACCCCTATTTCATGCCATATACAAAAATTAGCTCCAATAGGACAAAGACCTGAGTATAAGAACCAAAATTATAATACTCCTAGAAGTTAACACAAGGAAGTATCCTTAGGATCTTCTATTAGGCAATGTTTTCTTAGACTTTAGTCTAAAAGCATGAGCAACAAAGGAAAAAAAAAGATAAATAGAACTTCTTCAAAATTAAACACTTTTTTTACACACAGGAATTAATTTCAAAAGTAAAATTGCTTACTCTTTCGATGGGAGAAGATATTTGGAAACTACATGTCTGATAAGTGCTTAATATCCAGTATATATAAAGGAATCCTACAACTCAACAATAAAAAGACAAGCAACCCAAGTATAAAATATTCAAAAGACTTGCAGAGACATTTCTCCAAAGAAGATATGCAAATGCCCAATAAGCACATGAAGAGATGATCAACATCATTATCCATTAGAAAATGCAAATGAAAATAATGAGATACTTTTTCCAAACCCATTAGAATGGCCACTATTTTCTTTGAAAAAAAAAAAAAAAAGGGAATGTAAGTGTTGGACAGGATGTGAAGAAGTAAAAGCACACATTCATTGTTGATGGAAGTGTGAAATGCTGTAGCCAGTATGGAAAACATTTTGGTGGTTCCTGAGAAAGCTATGTATAGAATTACCATTTGACCTGGTATATTTACTTCTGAGTACTTACCCAAAATAATTGAAAGCAGGGAGTAAAACAGATATTTGCACACCAATGTTCACAGTAACATGATTCACAATTGCCAAAAGATGGAAGTAACTCAAGTGCCCATCAACAAATGAATTGATAATCAAAATGTGGTATCTACAGGCAATGGGATTTTATTTAGCTATAAAATGGAATGAAGTTCTGATACATGCTAAATCATGGATGAATCTTTAAGACATCATATTGAGTGAAGTAAATCAGATGCAAAAGGACAAATACTATATGATCTCACTGATATAAAATCATTAAAATGAGCAAATTCATAGAGTCAGAATTGGAAAAAAGATTACCAGGGGCCAGGATTAGATAGAAAATGGAGAATTAATGCTTAATGTGTGCAGTATTTCTCTTTAGAGTGATGGAAAAGTTTTGCTAACAGATGGTAGTGTTGATAACACCACATGGTAAATGTCATTAACACCACTGAACGGTATCTTTGAATGTGGTAAAAGGGACTTAAAAAACAGAAAGTATGCCTTGCACAACTAGGATTTAATATTATACAATATTTACTAGGGCAAATTTAGTAAATAATGGTTAATAATTATCCTCCTCAACAACCTGAGATAATAGTACCTGTGCTCTCCATCTCAAAGAATTCTAGATAAGTAAAATTATAAATAATAAAGTATCTTCAAACTGTAAGAAATTATGAATATATCAGAAGTTATCATTCCCCAAAGAAAAAGGAGAATCTTTGTAAGTAATCATGCCATTGTTGATCAACAGAGGAATCAAAGTGTTGTAAAAACCAACTGCTCATTTTCAGGTTATTCATCAGGAAAAGAAAATGAACACCATATTCTAAAACAAACGGAGATATGGCTGTGTTCTTTTTTATTTGTTTTGTTTGTTTTCAAGTTACATACAGAGTATGGAGAGAGAGGGGATTTTGCAAAAGGAGGAGATGCTTTAAAACAAAATCCGTATTTCAAAGTTATTTATAAACTTTCACTCTGACAAAATCCTTTATTTTACATTACCAGGAAATCCAGGACCCTTTCTTTCTCTACAGGATCTAGGCGAATAAAACTAATCTCAACACAAATCTTTCAGTACCATGCAGAAGAACATAAGGCATCCAAAAGACCAGAAAATTGGGTTTGGCTCATAGAAGGAGGCTAGGGAGAAAAATTTCTTTGATCAAGACATCATTGGGTCACTATTTATTATGCCAGGTCAGAAAGGCAACCGAAGCTTGGGGTGACCTTGCTCTCTGTCTTGTGTTCACACGGGCACAGGTAGGAGAGCAATAAAAAGATGCACTGTCAAGATTCAAGGGGATTTAGTCCTCAGGACATATGAAGGCATTTGGGTCTCAATCTTCGCCCCAGGATTTGTTCTGCCAAGGTCTGCCTGAAGATTATGGTACCACTGACAGCCAAATGTTTACAAATGTAATTCCTTTCCAGAGTTTCAATTCTCAATTTACTGCAGAGATTATTATGGGTGTAAGGATACATTTCTTTCTTGAGTAGGTTTGAGGAGGGACACAAAGCACAGTAACTAGTGTGGCCAGGGAGTTTACCTTTCACCAGGAAAATTCCTGCTGGGATTTGTGTAAAGAAGGAGGAATGTACAGTGCACATCAACTGAACACATTCAAATTCATCCTTCTCTCCTGCTAGTCTAGACTATAAGCTTCATGAAGCCCCCTGCATGTCAAAGATAATAGGTGAACAGCAAACATTTGTTTGACAAAAATGATAGAATGGATGTTCTTAATAGTGACATTCAAAGAGAATGGAACCTCAGGACTATTCAAAGAGGTATACTGCAAGGGTGAAAAGGCAGTGAGCATAAAAATTGAGATAGGGCAACATTAACCAAGGAATCATCCTCCCCACAAAGAGAGCATTCCAGAGGGTATGGTTATACTCTGCTGTGAAAGACTGGAGAAAATGGGAACAAGCCCTTACCTCATCACAGCTCTGCCTAGCATCTGCCCAAATCTATGGTGTGAGTCTTGAGAAGAGCCCTCGAGATAAAGATAAAGCCCTGACTGGCTTTGCCACTGTCAGCTGTGCGGTCTGGACAAGTTGTTTTGGTTTTCAAGTCGTCCTGATCTAAAAAATGGTGCTGAGGCCAGCAGTTCACTCTGAGCTTTTGAAGCAATCCCTCTGAGGTAATCTTGGTGGCAAAGGTGAGCAAAGTCTAAACCTAGGAACAGAAGATATCTACAATCAATGCATTTCTTTTATGTCTCAAATTTTACTTTTTAAAACTCATACATACCCCTCACTTGATTTTATATATTATCCATGTTTGTTTTAATATAACATAATATTTATGTATAGGAAGAACTAAGGGAAGAGAAATCTTCCTGGAAGCTGAGATAGTTTCAGTTTTTGATTTCCACCAACCCTTTGCATACTACCTCACAAGTACTGCATCCCAGTTGCAAACGCAGAGCAGTAAATTATTTCTAGTTTCTCTCTTCTATCCATAATCCAATTAAAAAATAATTTTGAAGATTACTCCTCACTCTTATTTCTCAGACTTAACACAATATTCTGTTTTTGCTCTGATATTCTGGTCTGAAAATTGTTATCTGATTAGTAAATTAAGGGAACAACAAATGTGGGAGATCCCTTAGTAAATCCTTCAATTAATTAAACAACCTTTATTGATTGATGGGAACCAAGACAAGTTAAATTAAAACGTCAGTAAAATTTCTTTCCATATTGTCTCCCTTCTTTAAAAGTATTAACAAAATATTTTTGAGTGTTTATACCAGCTGTTTCACTTGTTTCTTGACAATAAAATATTTAGATTCCTATAGATAGAATGTTCATTTCCTTGCCTTTTTTGTTTGTTCTACTTAATAGTTTTATTTATAATTGTTATTCCTGTTTATTCAGTGGAAGACAAATGTATTTTGTACTTAAAAGAATGTGTGGGTTGTTGAGGGCTAATATATTTTGAGAAGAACTGTTTCATTGCAAGGGACCCCCAAAAAAGTTTTTCTTTTCAGCAGTATTTGTGAAGATAGTTTTGTTATCATCAAAAAATATTACCAAGTCCCATAAAACAGAATACCATCTCCATCCCCTGGACTAGGAAGGCAGGATTTGCTGCTCTGCAAAGTGGCATTGCCCAAACATTATTAACACTGAAAATAGACACCCAACTTTGAAGGATTTTTCCAAGAAGTTTTCTCAGTCATCGCATGCAACGACATGTTGTAGAAAGAACTTTTTCCAACATTCAAAGCGTCAACTCATCAGCAAGTTTTCTTTGGGGAAACAATTCCACACATGAAGGAGAATTTAATCTGAATGACAAAAGAAAAATTATCATTAAGCTAGCAACTGACAATTTATTTATGCCTGACATAATTAAACCACATTGAAACAGACACCCAAAGCTAACATGTATCAAACACAACCCTAGCAAACGCTCATAGATCATTACTAATCCAATATGGATTGAATTACATGAATAGAATCTCCCTTGCTGGACAGAAACAATTGTATCAACAATACTGTAAGATTGAAAACTGTACTATATTAAGTCTGAGCCAGCTGAAGTCAAGTCAAAACAAGTGCACACATAATCTATTCTAGGCTCTCTGTATTTGTCAAGGTTCTCTAGAGAAACAGAATCAATAGGATATATATTTAAGAGATTTCTTATAAAGAGGTCAGACAAATCTGAACTTTATAGGCAGCTAGAAACTCCAATAAATGTGATGCCAAAGTCCTTCACCTGAATTCCCCAGGGGCACTGGCTGCCTGGAAATTCCTGCAAGAACCAATGCTGATGTTGAGTCTGAATTCCTCTTCTAACCTCTGAAGTCCTCAGTTCTTAAGACTTTACCTGACCGGATGATGAGACTGCTCACATAGCTGAAGGCAATCACCTTTGTTGACCATAGATGCAATCAACTGAATAGAGATGAAAACCCAAGCTTGAAACACCTCCACATTAACAAGCTGGTCAGTGCTTGACCAAACAACTGGACACCATAACCTAGTTAAGCTGACACATGAAATTAACCATCACAGCCCCTAAACATTTAAAACCACCGCTTAACAATCATTAGGAAAATGAAAGTTGGCCATCTTACCTTTTGCAAATTAGATGTTCATTTCATCCATGGTTCTGATTCAGAATTATTGGTTTTATAATGAAGGAATTTAAAAGTTATGGTCAAGATGGGAGGCTGCAGGATCCAATTACATATTAGTAACTCATAATATATCAATAATTTTTTAATTAAATTTTTTTTATGCCCACATACCTTCAGAAAGGAAATATGCAATAGATTTTGGTACTAGTAGTAATGGTGGTTCAACAGGTAAAATGAAAAAGGGTAAGAGAATGGAGACAAACCCTTTGGTCATTTCAAAGGAGAGATCAGAAGGCAAAGTCTACTTGGTGGATGTTTAATGAAAGCTTTGCGAGAATTGCTAAGGCAACTTATTTTTTTACTTTTTCTTTAAACAGAACATAACATAAAAGTATAAGCAAGCATATTTTGGAAGATATTTTTTAAACTGAACCTCCAGATCAATTAACAGAATACAACCAATGCCCCAAAGCATTCATTCTTTTTTTCAAGCCATTCAACCCACAAAGGTAACCGTCATCAGTACTTACAACAGCATATGATAATTATACCTATTTTTTTTTTTACATAGCATATGTATAATTTTATGTCTGGCTTCTTCTGCACATATTACGTTTGTGGATTTATCTCAGTTTTTGCTTATGGTACTACATAGTTCATTCTCAGCACAATTTAGGTCTCCATTGAATGACTATACCACATTTCATTTATACATTTTTTTTATGGCTTTTTGGAGAGTCTGGTTAATCATAAATAATGTTGCCCTGTACTCTTTATAATCTCTATGTTACACATTTAGATTATTCAAGATGCAAAATAATATACATTTTATGCTAAAATATGGCTTGAAAAATTGGTAGGGGATATATAAAAATGTTAGCCATTAACTTCAATTTTACTTGGTCATTTTAATGTCTGTATTTCATTCTGTATCTAAAACTTTCTAACTTGATGTATTTTCCACCAGAATTTAGGAGAAAATAACTCATGATATGAATGGTGTAAGTCCCACTAAATCAATCACATTAAAATTCATTGAATCTTCTAATTATTTGAAAATGTACCAAGCCAAGCCCATAGCACAGAGAAGAACCATTCTTCTCTGAATAACATCCCCCAAAATAGAGAAAAATGAACTTGGTAAATTCAGACTATTTTCTGGCCTGTGTAAGTGAAGTGCACTAATCAGTCAGAGTTCACCTTGAGGAAAAAATAAAGCAAACAATTCTCAAACCTCCTGTAGAATTTACTACAAATAGAACAAGCTGTAGCATTGAGAGATATGAACTCTCATCATTACAGTTTCATGCCAATAGTGCAATCCTTATAAAGTAACATTAAGAAAGAAAGGAAGACACTCAAGAATAGCATATCAATCTCAAGTATCTACTTCTCTGCAGTGTTATTTGCTTCCTCATACCATAAATCAAGGAGATAGTAGCGCAAATAAAGAAGTTGGCTAAATTCTCCAAACCCTTGTTTTCAATGAGATTTCATCATATAGTTCTCTACCTTCCATCATTCTTCATCTACACACTCTATCCAATGTCTTCACTTCCAAATTGTTTATTAAGTTTACTCTGATGCCCTGGTTAGAAGAAATGTATCTAAACAATTAGAAATACATGAAGATACATGGTATTTCTGCCCTTATTCTAGAATACAGTGCTGATACCCAGGACCCTTTTCCCTTCGGCTCACTACTAAAGGTCTCCACGACCTACAGAAGACAGTTGCTGTCAGCTTTGCATCACAAGCTCCACATCTCTTTGTTTCTGTCTCAGGGTCTTTTCTAGCCATGTGCAGAATAGACCAGAATTGCAGGGCATTTAACACACTCAAGGACACCTCTCAATCCCAGTTTCCAACCATTCAGTAGAATGGAACCGTGGGTTGCCCACAGTGGTAGCTCACTCAATGCACAACCCCTGGCTTTTTCCCCCAACCCTCTTTCATCTAGTCCTTCACTTGTACTTGTTGAGGTCTCCTCCTAAATAAATCTTTTTGTTCAATTCATTTTCTCAGGGTTTGAATTGGAAGAAACCTAACCCAGGCATTTCCCTTCTTAGGAACGCAAACCCTCTTTTAAATTCACATTAGTAGACACTAATTGTGTTCTAAAACTCCAATTCAGAGAGTTATTATGGTAATAGATCTTTTTGGGGAGGAGGGGAATTAACAGGTTTCCATACCGAAGCATTTCTCAGAAAATTAAGTGAATTTGTGATGCCTTCAGAGGAAGCATAGTTTATTTAAAAAGCACTTTCCAAATTTATTTGACCAAATAACTTTATTGTACATAAAACATTTATTCCTCTACCAACATCCTGTCTACTACTGCTTTGAATCTCGTGTTTTTTCAGTTTCGCCTCCAGCTGGGAAGAAGAGACCTTATCTCTTCCACAGATCTTTATCATCCAGGGCCAGCCTCTCATTGGTCAGATTAAGTTGAATTCTTACACCTGAAGCAATCTCTATAGGCAGTGGATAGAATATGCTGACAAGCTTAGACCAATGGTTGAGAAACAATATCTGCACATTAGAATCACTAGCAGAGAATCTGAAACTACTTATGCTGAGGCCCACCTTAGGTTTACTAAGCCAGTACATCCTTGAGTGAGAATCAGGCATTAGTATATTTTAAAACTTCCTGGTGGTTCGGTGTCTATCCAGAATTAAGAACCATAATCTTGGGCGGGCAATGGTGGCTCAGTGGCAGAGCTCTCGCCTGCCATGCCAGAGGCTTGGGTTCATTTCCTTGTGCCTGCCCATGTTAAAAAAAAAATAGAACCATAATCTTAGACCTGGGATATAAGGATTCATATTTATGTGATTCACCTAGGGTTTCTTTCTAAACGCAGATTCTGACTCAGAGGTCTTGTATGGGATCCAGGACACCGAAATTTTAACAGATTGCCCGGTGAAACTCATGAGGTAGTCCACGAGAAGCAAGTCATACAATAAACAAGATCTATTCCTGCAACCGAGTTAGGTAACTAAAGCATATGAGCTGAGAATGGATAATGAGTGATGCACCAAGGAAAAGTTTGGATACTTATTCAAACGATGAGTTATAATGATGAAAATAGATACCCTCTATTTTAAGCAAAACAAATTTGTATTCCTTCCTCATCCCCATATCTCCATTTTATCTTCTATATGGGCATGAAGTGAAAGATTTAAAAAATAATAAGGCCAGAGAGTTTCACTGTCAGCCATCCCAGAGGACACCCAGGCAGTCACATCTCACATTCTCTCAAGAAGTTACAGTCCTTGCCTCATCATCTGAGGAAGATATATGGTCTTTCCTCCAGGGGACTTCTTGCCTGAAAACTCTCCTAGCCCCTCAGATTTCCCCAGTTGTGAATTTCAGCCCCAGAATTAATGCACACAGTTTCCATGTTATGTTGAAATACAATGGCTTTTGTAGTCAACTGACCTGTTCACTAAATTTTGAATTAGGCCATTAATTCCTGGGCCTCTTGCTCTGGTCTCATTTCCAGTCAGCAAAGCATATCAAAGCAACATGACACACCATCAGTAAATAACTCAACCTAAAATAACACTCAAAGTCCTGAATGTATTTTCTAAAAAGTAAGGACTGTGTAGCTAAATTCCATGCTTATTTCACTAATGATCTAAGAAGTTCTGAAGTTGCTATCAACTTCTGAGTTCTAAAGAGCCAACCAAGAGTCTTACAGTGAAACCTCATGTTCCTTAGTCACACTTTCGATGTCCCAACACACTTTCTCACATTCCAGTTGCCACTCAGCCCTGGGTGCTAAATTGACACCTAAACCTATTTGTGCCTGACTTCCCTGGACCACTCTCCCCCAACTTCTCTAATCATATCATAATCCTTTTAGATTTTATCCTCTCATTACCCTTTTACCTACTAAGGTTTTAGGAAAGGAATATTACCAGTAACCACTTAAAAGTTAAGCAAACTGAAGGTCAGAGAGTTAAAAAGTTATTGTTAAGTCATATAGATGGGAAGGAAATAAGTTGTGGTCTGAGCCCAGGCCTTTAAAACATACTAAATTTAATGTATTAACTTTTCCTAAAATCTATTTCCCTTCCCTCAGGGATAGTGTTTCAGACTGGCCTAATCTTGAGACCAAAGAATACACCAGACAGAAAATTAGCAATGAGTTTTAAACAGGGACTTATGGACAGGAGAATAATTCTTCCCAATGGCTGTCAGTTTGAAAATGGATCTCTGCACTCTTCCCAGGAGAGAGAGAGAGGGAGGGAGGGAGGGAAGGAGGGAAGGAGAGATAGCAGAGTCTAAGGTAGCAGAGTCTTTCAAGACTTGATTAGGGGAGGGGACTTTTACATCCCCCAACCAGTAGACTACATTCACCATAGGACAGTCATTATATACATTAAAGAATGAGGCAACAGAACATTAGGAGTTCCCCACACAGAGATAACTCCACAAAGTGATGCCATTATGGATAATTGATAAAACTTGTGATTTCAGTTTTTAATGAGAAGATTCTCTTCCAGACTTTTCTGATGTGCTGAATTCTGCCAGGCAAGCAGAGTTTTCTATGCAGTCCAATGTATAGGGGTCACAGTCCAAGGTAGGCTAGTGGCACCCAACAGTGGTTGTTCAGTGCACACTCAGCATTGAGATCTATTGCGCATGTAAGTTACTACAGTAGCCTGCTGCAGAAAGGTATTTGCTGTGATGCTAAAAGGAGAAAGAATATAAGCTAAATTTCCATCAGTAGACAGATACCACACCTTTCCCCCCTGCAATTGCAGGGAGCTTTCTGGAGTCAAATTCATGGTTAACCTGAGAATACTAAGTGTCCTCAGAGTCATACTACTGTGCCTTAAGGTATGGGGGTGGATGTCCCAGGTTGGTTACATATACAACTTTTGGTAAACCATGGTCTAATACTTAAATTTTGGGTCACCCTGTTACCCCAAAGAGTTTAGGATTTCCAACCAGCATTCCATTGGCCAGGACCATGGCCAATCAACCTTATTTTCCCCAATTTCCAGTGCTTATGGCACAGGCAAGAGAAAGTTATTTTCATTAGTTCATTGTGGTTGTAGTGTTGCTGGTCTTTTTACCTGGATTCACACCCTCGCAGGAGCCCCACCATTCAGCAGGGATCATGAACGGAGCTGATGAGGGTTGGATACAGCTGGCATGTCCACTGCTTTAGAGATTGCTTGTCATGTTTTAAAAACCCATTCATCCTTTCATTTAACCCCACTGCTATGGGGTTGTAAGGCAAATGAAATATCCATAACATGCCATGTTCAGTAGCCCAGGCTTGGTTTAGTTGTCTGGCAAAGGGGGAGCCCTATCACTGTCCACATGTGTGGGGACTCCAAAGAACGAACTGAGCTTTATATATATAAATATATGTAATATATATAAATATACATATATAGCTCTTTGGTAAATTTTCCCTATTGAGAAGGCCAGAAAAAGTCCAGTAGCCATATCTATGACTGTAAAGGCATATTTTACATCTTCAGATAAGGGAAAGGGCCCAATAATTTATCTTCCACATGGTGACAGAATCTGCTCATGGCTTATAGGACTAAGTTGATAAGGAAGAATTCTTGGGCATCACAGCAAACAGGAGGGGCAGGTTTCCATGACTTCTTTCAGTTGCTGTCAGGTGATGGGGTAGCTGGAATTGCTGTGCCAATCTCCATAGAGGCTGGTATGCTTGGTGTCCTGTCTTTCTGTGCAACCATTTAGCAGCCTTGTGTGATGTTGGCCTTAGACTATGAATTCTTGGTAAAGTATCTGCTTCAGTATTGTCAGGTAAAGAGTCAGCATTTTGGACAGAGACATAAAACATGGTTACCTTTCACTTGTGACTGGTTGTTCAGATATCTTTCCACATTTCTTTTCCTTGTAACTGGACAATAGTCCACTGCTTTTGTTTCCATGTGGCCATCCACATTGCCAGGCCCTGTTGCACAGCCCAATTGTCAGCACAAATAGTTAACACGTCTCCTATTTCATGAACAAGGATCACCCATACAGCCCCTAATTCAGCCCACTGATGACTTTTTATGGACACTATGTAGTGTCCATACAGGTTGCATGGCTACTGTTATCCAGGTGGCAGGCTGCCCATATGCTGATCCATCAGTATACCAGGCAGACTAAGGCACACTGCCACATCCATCAAGAGTGGGTACAGAGACAGCCAACTTGGGGAGATGAGGAGGGAGGGGAAAGTGTTTTCTTCAAAATGGGAAACAAATCTCAGGATATCATGCGTTTCTTTACTTAAGAGGCTGTTTTTAAAAAAAGCTGTGCTATAGCAGATAAGCTATACATTTCATTAATGTGCTCAGTTGTGTACTACTGAGTGAGCACATTAGTGGCAGTGTCCTGTGTCCACCCCTGTATGCGATGGCTGTTATTAATTTTACAGAGCATTTCTGAGTCAATCCTTCAACTTGCAGTAAGGCATTACAGGCAGCACACAGTTGTTTTCCTAAGGGACTGTACTGTAGTTTGGCCTTTTTAACTTGGCTTGTAGTTGCCTTTGCCACAAGCCCTACCCAAAGCATTATCAGTACTGGCCATATCTAATTCATAACGCACGTCTGGGTCCAACCCCCATAAAGCCTGAGAGTGATTGCCCATCTGGATTTTTCAGTATCATCCTACTGGGAGATATCCCATTTCCAGGGATTGCTTTTCCTAATCAAAACATAAACCGATTTTAACATGTGGGGTGGTGGTGGTGAGGCATGAAATAATCCTCAGAAAACCATTAGTTGTTTTGGCATATGTGGCATACAAAACATTGTACCTTATTAATTACAACAAAAGGAATAAATTTTGTCCTTCCCAACCATAAAATGCCCAAGAAGTTGACAGTTCAGCCAAGTCATTACAGTTCACTGTGATCAATTGCCCATCCCCAGCTGTTAAAGTAAAATAGAAATGAATCTGAGGCTTCTTTTAGTTCTGGGAAAAGAGTTACTGTTAACATGACATCATCAATATAATGAAATACAGTTACATTTTTCCACTTAGCCAAATCCTTTGCTATAAGCCTGGAACAGATGATCAGGTTATGGAAATAGTCCTGTGGGAACATGATGAAAATCCTTTGTTCTCCTTCCCAGGTGTGGTCCTGTTTAAGGGAATACTAAAGAATTGAGTGTTAATTCCTTGTAGGAAGAAGGCAACCTTTGGAATCATGGCATAGAAAGGTGGCGCCATCCTACCCCAGGTAAATAGAAGGCCCCTCATTCCTGTTGGCAGGACAGGCACTCCAGAGTACCTTCTTGTTCTTGCATTCAGAGGACAGGCTAATAGGAAGATTTGTCACTGGAACAATTGCTTTTGCCTCTCCTCTTCTACCCTGGCTGACTGACTGTTGATCTTATATACATCCCTATGGAGTAGGAGATTCTTATCACATGTATCCCTGGCCTGGGACATTTTCTTCCTTTTAAAACCCATGGGGCCAGGCACATAATAGTTACTCAAATACTTAAAAGTCATAAAATATTATGGGATGATCAACAGCAAAGGGCAAAAGTGAATTAGTCCAGTTCCCTTATATCACTGAGGGCAAAAATGGAATCAAAAGAAGGGAAGGTACTTGCCCATGGTTATAAAAGAGGCAAATAACTTCTGGCTCCACTAGTCAGAGAAAGAAAATGGCTTGCCCTCTGTATAATCTATGTTTTCCCTCCCTATAATTTATTAACCAGAATGAGATTCTGGTTAATAAATTCAGTTCTGGAGAATGTTTAGAGCAGTTAAAATGTTTGGCCCAATAATATTTAATTCAAATATTGTTGTGATATTTGTGATATAATTGTGATATTAATCAAATTAATATCAAAGTGATGGCAGAGTCCTTGAGAGAATACTTTTGCCCATCATGATAACATAACCCCATAGTGACTACTTCTCAGTTAATACCCTGGGTCAGGAAGGCAGGTATATAACAGGCAGGGCATAGGAAATGCATTCTCATCACGAACCCAGGTTAATGTGGCCTATTAAAGAAGGCTCAGATGGTTGTAATCTCAAGATTGCTGGCGAAACACACTGAGTTTTGCCACTTACAAGAGTAACACGTACATGATTGTGATTAGCTGAGTTGCTGACAAATATATTTCAGTTTTCTGTAAATGTATAATTGCATTAAAAGAGGTCAATATCAATATGTGTCCAAATGCAATATATATTAATATGATGCCATAATAGAGAAACATTGGGCAGTATTTAGGAAATATTCATCTTTACCATACATATAACATTAAAAATCATTGAACTAATAATTGTCAAGTGGTAATATTTACTAAGTTGCATGAAAAGTTTGGTATTCTCTCATCAAATATATACCACATATTACTTATATAATACTAATGATTGGAGCTAGACATAAATCCTAATTTATGTCTAGCCTTGAAGTAGACATAAATATCCTAATTTGAGAAATGTGAAAATGGGAGAGAGATTAAAGAATGAAAACATCTGATCTGTGACACAGCCTAGATTTGATCCCTTAATTTTCTGATACACAAAAGACATGCTTTTCCATTAATTCCAGTGCCTGATACTGCTAATTTTATGTATACAAATCAACTGACGACATATTAATAGAAGTGATAAAAAGCTTTCATGTCTGTTGGGAATTGAAACATCACCCCTACAAAAGGTATTTTCAGGTCCCAACCCTTGTCCTGTTGGTGTGAAACCATTTGTAAATAGGACTATGAAGATATTATTATCTTAAAAGAGGTCAATATCTTGAATGAGGGTGAGACTTAATCCAATATGACAGGGTGAATGAATGAGGGTGAGACTTAATCCAATGACAGAAGTCCTTATAAACAAAGGATACTGGACCCAGAGAGAAAGCTACTGGGAACAGCTAGAAGCTGGAGGTCAAAAGAACCCAGAAGGAAAAGGAGATGACACTGCCATGTGATGAAAAAGCCAAGGAATCCCAAGTTTGTTTGTCAGCCAGAAGATCTCAACCCCTGAGAAGATACCAATGCTGGAAGGAAGCAAGCCTTTAAGTCTCTGAGACTGCCAGCTAATAAATTTCTACTCTTATGCCAAACCGTTGTATGGTATTTATTTTAGCTGCTGGGACACTAAAACAGTAGTGGCATTGAAATAAATTGAGCACCTTCTTACATGTAATCCAGGCACATTTAAGATGCCAAGCTTCTTTTCACAAAGCTTCTGTGAGAAAAAAAAGTATGTTTACCAGTATCTGTGCAGTCTTAGAAATACATATATATATAACTTTTAGCCTAAAGGATATTTTTGAGATCTTCTAATTCATCTCCTTCCTTTTACAGAGGAGAAAAAAATGATTTCCAGGGCAATGAATGCCCTGTTCAAAGCGACAGAGTGAGAGGAAGACTAGAGTTCAAGGTGACCTAATTATAATCCTGAGTCTATTGCCACTATTTCAAAATTCTTCTATTACACAGCAAGCTATAGACTCTGGAGACAACAGGAGACTAAGCAATTCTAAGTGGCATTTTTCTGACTTCCATAACATCACTCTGGGAAAGAATATGAGGAATATAATAAAAGCCCATAGCAAGGTGGGGGAACCAGAGGCATTGGATATCAGTATATCAGTAGCATTGGACCTTATAGACAGCTTAATTTTCTCCCTTTTTCCTTAGTCAGGAAGCACCTGAGTAATTAGTGGAGCTTGTCCTGAGCACCATGCTAGGGCCTGGAAACATGGGGAACAAGTAATACCCTAAAGGGAAGTCAACTATAGTGGCATCTCATCTTCTTGGTGCTGACACGTAAGCCTTTCTAGGCTACACATTTTGACGTCAGGTATTCCACTGAGTACTACAAAGAAACATTGTCCTTCTAACAGTACTTTGTAGTGTTAATAGTCAGATGAAAGGGTTAAAAAACCTGTTATCTTTGCTCTGGAAGAGGATGGAATGGGTGACACTACTTCTGTATGGCAAATGTAGAGAATTATGGACAGACTATGGAGGCACCCATGGAGCCTCAGTGGATGCTGCACCCACTGGCCAAAGCCTTGGTATATCCTGAGGAAAACTGACACTAGCATCAGGGATAAAGATAATCACACATGAGCAGAGCAGAGCAAGGGCAACTGTCTCTGAGATAACTTGTCATCAATCTTTCAGAAATGAAAAAAATGTGTGTGTGCTAATGACTCATATGCTTGCCTCACCAACCAAGACATCTTTCTGGTGAATGGCACTCATTAACTCACTTGTATACTTAACAGTAAATACAGAGGAAAAGTTAGTTCATCTTTAAATTTGATGAGTCATTGGATCATAAAGTTTGAATGATCTCAGCTGAGATGATCACAAATACTCCATCAACCAAGCCAGAAACTTGAGAATAACACTTAGCTTTTTCTCTTTCATTTCCACAGGTAAGTAATCACTACACACTATTGATTCAAACTCAACAGTCTACTCTCTAAATTCTCTGCTCCCATCACTTTCACTTTGTCCATTTAAATAGTTTTTGGAATAGCTCTGTGACTCCAATTTCACTATTTTTCCAATAAATCCTCCATATTTCCAATAAATAGTTTTTGTAAAGTGCAAATTATCTTCTTGACATCTACTGGTGCTTCCCATTTCCTACAGGACAAAGTCTTAGACATAAATAAGAAAGTCTTTCATGATCTACTCTCTGTTAATTGGAATATAAAATACTTTGAGTGAAGTGTATAGATATTAAAGTAAAACTCAATAAATGATCACATATGTATACACTTATTTTGTTGTTCAGAACAAAATATAAACTATTTCCAGTACCACCTAAAGCTCTCATGTCCATTCACAGTCAATATTTCCACATAAGTAAGCTTTACCATGACTTCAATCCCTTTAAATTAGTTTTGGCTATTCCTGAAGATCATCAAAATAGAACCATACAGTGTGTACTTCTGAATGTAATATAGGTGACATGCATCCACATGTCATGCTGTGTATGCAGATTAGTTTATCCTGGCAACAGAGAAAAATCTTCCTCAGCTCTTTACTGAGGCCACCTGTATCTTCTGAGCTGTATTCACATTCATCAAAACATTATTTCCTTGTTCACCCATTTCTTTTATTCTCTGTGATTCTGGAGATCAGGGTTTAAGTTTTTGATGGTTCCATGACCTTAGTAATGAATGCTGGTCAGTTGCAAAAGACAGTAGACTCTTGCTCACAGCATAATAAGGTTATGGTTTGCCTTCCCTAACTGTTGAAAATCATCAAAAAAAATAAGTTGTTGCTATTCCCACAGACTGTTTTTCTCAAATCACAGAAAAACATGCTTGGACAGGTCTCTGGCCTGGTAAGTGGCTGGAAATGGAAAGGAGGCTATGAATCAGGGGATCCTGTAAAGTGAGCAGGCAGACCAGTTCTTGGGTCATGGGATGAAGGGTTAATTACTTCAATCAAGAGATACACAATCTAAAGCAATATGCATGACTGTTTCCTATGGATGAAAAAAGAAATACTTGCAAATAAATAAGCATCTACTTTAGAGGACCACTTATTCAAATGGGGTATATATTATGTGCATGGCTTTGAGACAGGAATATACAGAGAAGATACAGGGTAAAAGAGAGGGTACTTAGCTCATAAAATAGATCATCTGAATATCTCTAGAAAATGAGGCCCCAAAGTGATTGAGAAGGACAGGGTGTATAGAATGAGAGGAAAGTAAGGATTTGGAGTAGGAGCTAGATTTAAGTTTAGACTATACTCAGTCTAAGCAAATCATTTTCCTTTTCTGTGCATTAATTTTTTTCGCATGTGAAATAACGTTAATTATTTATAACATACTCAGTTTTCCCGTGGTTTAAATGAAGGGTACTTGTGAAAGTACTCCATAAACCATAAGTTCCATTTCCACTGGAGTATTTGTTGGCATATGGGATCATAGTGGTCTTTTTTATTATATTTCAGGGCTCTTAGAGTACATATTCTTTTTGATGAAATTGTAGTGACAAGGCTCAACACCACCATGCTAGCAGCACAGATGTACCTCTTAACAGCAATGCTTATATTACAAACATTAGGTTTGTAATGTCTGTCTATAATGTTCTTCAAGACTGGCCTGGTCTATAATAATAATAATAGCCGTTCTGGAAGTGGTAGTGATAGTAATAAACGTATCCCAGAGAAATTGCCTTTACCTTTTAGTGACAAAATAGATACTCCTTTTAAGGAAATCTTTACATTTTGATCAACAAAATTGATACATAGATACTGCAGAAAGATGGTAGCAGGATTTATTGCCTGGCCCCAAAGGATTATATAATTTGATCTCAGATTGAGAAGCAACAGGAGAAGTAAGAACCAAGTAGCTGGGCACTAAATTCAGATTTTCACTCATGAGAGGAGGCTGCTTGTTGAAAATTAAAGATTTTCCCTAGTGCTCACCCCCTTCTTTTCTTCCAGTTCTTGATAAATTTGACAGCAGAAAAGCAGAGAATATTGCTATTAATCTCCCTGATTTCAGCAGAAATTATAGAATTCAACCTCGAGGAAAACTCACCTGAAGAGAAAACATATTCTTTGATGATCTTTTTGTCATTTTAATACTTATTTGGCTGAAACTGGGAAATTCGTGCTAGTACACTCACCATGACATTGTCCAGATGGGTTTTAAATAACTCAGATGATTGGCTCCTTACTATTACTCCTGGGAACTTGTTCTAGCATTTAATAGAACTGACTGTTAGGGAGTTCTTTTGGTATAATATCCCTAGATTAAATTTTTGAAAATATTTCCACTGCACAATTTTACTTCCATAAATAAATCAGTGGAAATAAAAGAGAAAAATAAAGCATTTGGTAGATGGACCAGGATGAAGGGTTTGGGAGGTGGTTTGAGCGGTACTCATACTGCTCACACATGGCAGGAAAAAAAAAAAAAAGAGGTGGGCAGATTCAAGTTACATTAAAAGAGAGGACTAGCTAGAGAGTAAAAATAGTCCTTCCAAATAAATATGAGGTGGCCGCTTAAATGCAGTCAAGGGCAAATCCCTTCCCTAATTCTTGGCACTCTCTGAGCTTAATGAACCTTGAGATTCTGATTTTAGTAACATCTATGGGTTTGTTTAATTCTCAAGTTGTTAACTTTAATATTTAATCCAGTTTTAAACCCACTTAACAAGAATAGCATTGAACATCAGCCCTGGGGGAATTGGGGAGGTAGGAGTGAGCAAAACAATTTAACTCTCTTCCAAGGTTGTAATAAAACTATTGCTTTTTCATAGATACTCATTTATCCTACCTCCCTCATTCACATCTCCATGCCTATCTTGTTCATTAGGCTCAAAGCAGTGGATCTTGGAAAATCATGAGAGAAGGGTAGAGATGAAGAAATTAAAAGAACTCTATGGAACCAGAGTTTCCTACCCTGCCAGTTCAGATGGTCAAGAAGAGAGTTTCCCGATGAATGCTATAAAGATACAAGTAACAGATAAAATTTCTTAGGGTGCCTGAGGGGGTAAAAAAAAATCTGAAAAGGTGACATATTCACACATTATTTCATCCAGGTCAGCCAAAGTAGGTATGCTTTAATTAAAATTAAAACCTTGCTATATTTTACGTGCACTCCACGTGAAGTTTTGAGACCAGGAAAAGTCAGATCCAATGGCTCACATTGCTTTCGGGATAAAATTTAAGATCTTCAGTGTGATGCAAAAATTCCACATGATCTTGTCCTTTGTCTCTTCAGCCTCACCTCTGGCCAGTCTTACCTGCTTTCTGGCCATAATGAATAGCAACGACTTCCTCAAATGTGCCATGCCTTCTCAGGCTTCAGCAGCCTCCGTCTGCTAAGGTTCTCTAGCCTTTGAGTCACTCTTCTTCTACCCCATAGAGGAGTGATCTGCTTTCTCTAATTTCTTGCTTAAGTTTTGGAAGCATTGCTCAATTGTCACACTCTCAGGAAAATCTTATTAGATTAATATTAACCTCAGACTTCATCATTTCTTTCGTTGTAAGTTCTCCTAGAATCCCACACTTTTACTCCAAAATAGTTATAAACATATACTCATACTGGTAAATATATAAATACTTCTCCAACCAGATTATAAGCTCCACGAGGATAGAAGCTTTGTCTGTTTTGCGACTATATGTATCCCCAGTGTCTGTTCAGTGCTTCAGTGCTTGTTATATTATGGACACCATTCATGTTTTATATCGTTGATTTTTTTTATTAGAGAAGTTGTGCGTTTACAGAACAATCATGCATAAAAAAAACAGATTTCCTATCACCACCCCACCACCAAAACCTTGTACTGGTGTGGAACGTTCATTACAATTGATAGAACATTTTTATAATTGTACTATTAATTAAGGTCCATGTTTTAACTTAGGGTTCCCTGCTTATGTAGTGTAGTTCCACGGATTTTTTTTTTTTAATTTTGTTATCTTATATACAGCTAACATCTCCCCTTTTAATCATATTCAGATATTTATTTCAATGCAATTTATTGAATTCACAATGTTGTGCTTTCATCACCTCCATCCATTACCTAAACATTTCCATCAATCCAAATAGGAACTGTTCATTTTAAGGCCTAATTTTCCATTCCCTATCCCTACTCTGACCCCTGTTAAACTATGTTCCAGATTCTAACTCTGTAAATTTCTGTATTCTAATTGTTTCAAATAGGTGAGATCATGTGATATTTGCCCTTTTGTGTCTGACTTATTTCACTCACAATAACAGCTTGAAGGTTCATCCTTGTTGATGCATGTATCAGGTCCTTTATTTCCTTTTAATGCTGAACAATATTCCATTGGTACATGGTATGCATACACCATGTTTTATTTGTCCATTCGTTCATTGATGAACACCTGGGTTGTTTCCACCTTTTGGCAGCTGTGAATAATGCT
>PVIY010036375.1:0-25509 GCA_004026745.1 Myrmecophaga tridactyla | reverse complement strand
CAGATGTTAAAATAAATTTAGATTGAAATGCTATGATCAAGGAAAGGGAGGGGTAAGGGGTAGGGTATGCATGGATATTTTTCTTTTTTCTTTTTATTTCTTTTTCTGCAAATGTTTCAAAAAATGATCATGATGATGAATACGCAACTATGTGATGATATTGTGAATTACTGTGTATATATGTAGAACGGAATGATCAGAAGTTAAGAATGTTTGCTTTTGGTGTTTGGTATTTTTAAAAATTTAAAATTTAGTAAAATAAAACCTATATAAAGAACTCCAACAGATTCCACACCTATATACTCATATTACCTATTTTTACCATTTTGCCACATTTGCCATATTATTCTATACATGTCTATCTTCTTCCTTTCTATCAATCTATCTTTCATCATCTATTCCTTCTTAACTTTTGACAGCAGATTTTATGTATTGTGCTTCTTGAGCTTTTCAATTTTCCATGTACCTTTTCTAAGAACAAGGAGATTCACTTATGCAATCTCAAGAAATTTTATGTATAAAGCTTATAGTCCATTTTCCATTATTTTCATATATACCAGTAAGTTCCTCTTTGGCCTTTTTTCCTCCAATATTAGATCCAGTCCAGCGCCATGTATTGAATTGAGTTGTCCTTATCTCTTTAGTCACTGTTTTTTTTTAATTGTGAAAACATATATACAATTAAAATTTCCCATCTCAGCCACTCTCAAGCATGCAAATCAGTAGGATTAATCATATTCACAATGTTGCATTCTCTCATCAGCATCAGTTATCAGAACTTTTCTTTCACCCCAAACAAAAGCCCTACACTCATCATGCATTAATCCCCTTTATTCCTCCTCCCTGGCCTTGATAAACTTTACTTTTTGCCTCTATGAATTTGCATGTTCTAGCTATTTCATATAAGTGCAAATGTAGAATATCTGTCCCTTTGTGTCTCTTATTTTATTCAACTTGATGTCTTCAAGTCATCCATGTGTTAGCGTGTATCAGAACTTTATTCCTTTTTATGACTGAATAATATCTCATTGTGTATTTATGTTACCACATTTTGTTTATCTATTCATCAGTTGACGTACACTCAGGTTGTTTCCATCTTTTGGCTATTGTGACTAATGCAGCTATGAACATTGTTTACAAATATAGGTTCAAATCTGCTTACAATTCTTTTAAGTATATATGTAGAAATTGAATGTCAAGTCCTATGTAGTTCTTTGTTTAACTTTATGAGGACCTGTCAAACTGTTTTTCATAGCAAATGTACCATTTTTCAATCCCACCAACAATGTACTTTAAGATTCCTACTTCTCTGCCTCTTAATCAGCACTTGTTATTCTCTATTTTTAAAATTAATAGCCATTCTAGTAATCTAATGGGTTAGAGGTGCTATCTTATGGTTTTATTTGCATTTCTCTAGTGACTAATGATGTTGAGCATCTTTGCATTTAGGCCATTGTATATGTTTTTTGGAGAAATGCTGTTCAAACCTCTGCCACTTTTTAATTAAGTTGTTTTTCTTTTTGTTGTTGTGTTATAGAAGTTCTTGCATATTCCTGATATTAAGTCTTTTCAGATATATTATATCCAAATATTTTCTCCAATTCTGTAGGTTGTCTTTTTCCTTTCATAATGAAGTCCTTTAATGCACAAAAGTTCTAAATTTTGATCATGTCTAATTTATGTTTTTCCTTTGTGTGTGTGTGTTTGCTTTTGGTGTAAAATCTAAAAATCTCTTACCTACAATGAGGTCCTGAAGAGACATCCCTATATTTTCTTCTAAAAGTTTTATAGTTTTAGCTCTTATATTAAGGTTGGTGATACATTTTGAGTTAAATTTTTATGTGCTGTTGTCTATTCTTAACCTGAAGATAGATTTTTTTCAAGGTTAAGTCAGATCATGTCATGTCTCAGCTCAGAATCATCCACTAGTTTCCTACTCAGGTTAAAAATTCAAAGTCTTTATGAAGGCCTAAAAGACTTCACATAATATGGCACCATCTTTTCTTTCTGACCTCGTGTCTTGGTGTTCTTCTTGACTATATCAGTGTATTTGTGTTCCTTGAACAAACAAGCATGCCTCTGTGCAGGGCCTTTGTACTTCTTCCTCTTCCTAGACAGCTCTTTCCTTGTATGGCTGCATCCTTCTTTCCTCTTTTTTTTTTTTTTTAAGGTTTTTACTCAAATATTACCTTACCAGCTCTTATAGCAGTCAGATTTAGTCTCGAGTGATCATTGTTATTTCTAGATTTTGAGAAGTTGTGCTATATATGTATAACCTGGTATTTAGAGATAAGAATGAAACTGATCAGGTTAGGATTAAGGTAATTCAGAATACAGGGGTAAGGAAGACATTTCTGTATTTTAGAACTTCACCTACTCTGTGAGACCAAAGGAAGAAAGGTTTATTTTTTCCAGAACCTAAATTTTCTGTAGCACATAATCTAACTCAACCTATCTGGATAGATCATTAAAAAAAATCCAAACACAGGGAGCCCAGAATGGGCTGTAATCCTGTATAGCTTAATGTAATGCATGGATACATCCCAGAGTATGTTAAGCAGATAATAAAAAAAAAGAGTCTCTTGGGGAACGGGAGAAAAAATATGGAACTATTAAACTTTACCACCGGGCAAACCCCTGATACTGTCCCAAACATTAAGGACTCCCAAGTCAGTAGGCCAATCCCTTGATCTAGGCTTGCTCTTGTGACACTTATTTATGTAGTGGAGAAGCTTAGCCTACTTACAGTTATGCTTAAATGTTACTTCCAGAGGACCTGTTTTGTTGCTCAGATGTGGCCTTTCCCTCTCTAAGCCCAACTCTGCAGGTGAAATCATTATTCTCCCCACTACGTGGGAGACATGACATCCAGGGGTAAAAGTCTCCCTGCAACATGGGATATGATTCCCAGGGATGAGCCTGGCCCTGGCACCATGGGATCAACAATGCCATCCTGACCAGAAGTGGGGGGAAAAGTGTAACAGATAAGTTATCAGTGGCTCAGAGAGTTCAAATAGAGTCAAGAGGCTATTCTGGAGGCTACTCTTAGGTGAGCTTCAGCTAGACATTGCTACCTATCTTAGTTTGCCAAACCCCAACCAAAACCATTCCCACCAACCCTAAAGAATACTTAGGATGTTATATGAGATTCTGAGTCTTAAATATACTATATATTCGCTTGCTTCTTTGACTAGTGTCTGTCTTTTCTCACTAGAAAGTAAGCTCTATGATGACAAATTTCCCTCCCTCTCACCCTCAACTACTTCATCTGTAGCACCTAGAATCGTACCTAGAACTTATAACATTTCTCAATCAGTATTTCTGGAATAAATAAATGACTGAATGAAAGAAAGGACATAGTTAAGATGTAATCAAACCATATAGTAAAGAACTTTAGGTCTTAAAGATTAAAAATCCCTCTAAATTGTAAGTTTTGTTCACGTGTCCTTGTCATCTAAAAAAATTATTACCCTTTCAATTAATCATGTATTCAATTAACATTTTTTGTTTAAAGATGGTAAAAAGAAGTTATCCCTGCTGTGATATCTAACGATATGAGCTACAACAATTAATAAAAACTGTAAGAACAAGCAGAGCCTGGAAAAAGAAAGAATAGACAGCATTCACCAGTAGCAACATTTGTTGAATTTTTGTTTGTTTGTTTTGCTTGTTTCTTTTTTTGAGAAGTGCATGGGCCAAGAATTGAAGCTGGGTCTCCTGCATGGCAGGCAGGAATTCTACCACTGAACTACTCTTGCACCCCCTTCCTACCTTTTTAAGTTCCTTTTTTTTTTTTTAATCAGTGCTTGCCCTGTTACAGCAGCCCCTTAGCTGTTTTCTGGAGCTGTGAGAAAGAAAATTCTACCAGATTTTGTTTGTTGTTTACAGCTTCTGCATAAGGATAGGGTCCTGGAGTGGCTCCCTTTTCCATTTTGATGATCAGACTTCTGTAATTATTTAGTGATGTGCAAAAGTCTCATCTTTGGCCACTGATAGCCCCTTCAAGTTGGCGCCTTCATGTCGGCTCCCAAGTTCTCTTGACATAACTCCAATAATCTTTGATAGTTTCTGTGCTTTATAGTATAACAGAGTGTTCTAGGCATTTTAATATTTCCTGTTCCAAACTTGGAGCCAGCTGTTTCAAGAATTCTTTTCAGGGGAAAATGGTTTTTAGAAACCATAATGTGGGTTTTAAGGGTTTGTGCTTTCTTACTACTCTAGTGGTCTCTTTCTCTAAGACATTTACTGGGGGCAGAGCTAATAAATATGTATTTTTTTTTGGCGGGGGGTGGTGTATGGTCTGGGAATCAAACCCAGGTCTCCCGCGTGGAAGGCGATCATTCTACCACTGAACCACCTGTGCATCTCAATATATATTTTTAAATATAAAATTTGTAGTGAGTTCATTTTAGTATTTGCAGTTCAAATTCAGGATCACAGAGTGTTTATGAAACCCTTTGATTTTTACATCTTTTACTTTTTCGGCCCACAACAAAAATCATTTTTCCCAAAACACCAACTTAATTATTCATTTTCTTGTTCTCCAACTACGCATGCAACAATATTAGAAAAACAACAGATACGCAAATATAACAACAACCCACAAATATTTGGTTACTAATAACAATTTAAGTTGCTGTTTGGTTGTTGTGCTTTGATGTCTTTTTCTCAGGTTACTCTAACGAGGGATGTATTGTTACATTATTTGTTTTAAAGTTACTTGGAATAAGTTCCTCTGTGTGTAGTTATAGCACCAAATCCATATACAATTACTTCCATATATTTCTTTTTTGGGGGGATTGCCTTTTTAAGTTTGATTTTTTTGTTGTTTAATTTTATAAATTGTTTTACATAGTTCCTTAATCACAAGTACAAAACAAGTTTTATGAGAAACCTACCTACTATTCCCATCTTTACTACCCTGTCCCCTTTCTACTTATAGATTACCATGTTTTTTAAGGTTTTGATCTATCCTTTCATTTAAAAAAAATTGGTAAATATATAGATAAATGGTAGCTTTTCTCCCCTTGTCTTTTTCATTTCACATATACTGGAGATCACTTCAAAGTACTACATATTTAATACATTCTTCATTCCCTTTTTCCATGTTGATTAGTACTTTACTGTGTGGGTATAACATAATTAATTCTAGTAATTTTATATCATGGACATTTAGGTTATTTCCAGATTGTTGCTATAAGAAACACTGCTTTAATGAATGACTTCCTGTATATATATATATATTTCCATATTTTTGTCAGTGTTGGTCACATTCTTAGAAGTGGGATATGCTAGTTAAAAAATAAATACATATAACCTGGTCATTCCATGTAACTTTGGGTATTTATGTGACACCTGAGACACAGAGCTAGAGTTCTGTAGGTATGAAGGACAGCATTACCTCATACAGCAACTGTTATAAACACTGAAAAATTATCAGACTTCAATTAGAGATACAATGAAGCTGATCTGGATAGGACTAAGGTAAATCATACTAAAGGGTAAAGGATGATATTGACTATCTTAAAACTTCAACTTCTGTGTGAGACCAAAGGAAGGGATGTTAATTTGGTGCAAAATTTGTATTTTCATTAGCGAATTATCTAATTTAACTTCTATGGTCAGCTTATTCAAACACCATAATTACATGGAACTATGAATAGAGAGTGAGATCTTGTTGGTTTGTAAAGTTAGTGTGATGCCCTGATACATCCCAGAGTAAGCTGGACAGAAGATCTAAAAGTATTTGCAAAGCCCCCTTGAGGGACTGGAGAAAAATGTGGAAATATTAAACTTCCATACCTGTGGAAGACTTGATGTTCTCACAAGCATTGGGGACTGCCAATTTGATGGGACAGGCCCTCAATCTTGGGGATTGCCTTATTCCTGCAAAGGAGAATCTACGCCTACTTATGATTATGCCTAAGAGTCATCTGCAGAGAACTCTTTTGTTGCTCAGATATGGCCTCTCTCTCTCTCTCTCTCTCTCTAAGCCAACTCTGCAGGAGAACTCACTGCCCACCCCCCAACATGGGGCATAATTCCCAGGAGTGTAAATCTCCTTGGCAATATGGGACTTGACTCCCAATGATAAACCTGGCCCTGGCATCATGGGATTGTGAAAGCCTTCTTTACCAAAAAGGGGGAAAGAAATGACACAAACTAAAGTTTCAGTTGCTGAGAAATTTCAAGCAGAGTGGAGAGGTCTTTCTGAAGGTTACTCTAGTGTAATATCTAGATATCTCTTTTCAGTTATTGGTATATGAGAGTAGCTAGAGGGAAATGCCTGAAACTGTTGAACTACAATCCAATAGCCTTGATTCTTGAAGATAATCGATTAACTATAGAGCTTTTAAGGTGTGTACATGTGAGTGTGAAAACCTTGTGACTGACACTCCCTTTATCTAGTATATGGACAGATGACTAAGAAAAAAAAGGAAAGTTAAAAAATCTATTGTAATGATGAATACACAGCTTTATGATGATGCTGTGAACCACCGAATGTATACTTTATATGATTATATCTCAATAAAAAAAATTGAAAGGAAAATAAATAAATACATGTGTGACTTAGCTTGATATTGCCAATTTCTCCCTTTTGGGGGTTTGGCTATTTTGCACTCCAACAAGCAATTTTTATGAGTAACCCTTTACCCTAGAAGAGCCTCACCAACAGATTGTGTTGTGAAACTATAGGATTTTTGCCAATGTGAAGGGTGACACATAGTTTATCAGTGATTCTTAATTTGCATTTCCCTCATGAACAAGATTGAACATGTTTTTTATTTAAGGAATATTTACTTTTCTTTTAATTTTGCTATCAAGTTGTTGATGTTTTTATTCTCATTTTAAAAACTTTATATATTAGAATTATTAAATTGCCTTTATATTTATGCAAATGTTAATGCAAAGATTTTTCAGTTTGTCATTTTATTATTTTACTTTGCATATGTTATTTTTTATTTTCTTTTTTCCTCTTTAAAAGTTTTTTTTAATCTTTATGTAAGCAGATTTGTCAGTATTTTAGTTGATTGCATCTGGATTTGGTCACTGTGGGAAGTTTTCCCTTACTCTCCAATTATAGAGGAATTTATCCATGCTATCTCCTGATATTTGCATGGTTCATTTTTAAAAATATTTAAATATCTGATATCTTTGAAATTTATTCTTGGAACAGATTTGACGTATTTTTTTTCTTTATGATTACCCAGTTATCCTAACCATGCTTATTAGAGGTCATCTCTTTCTCACTGCTTTGAGACTGAACCTTTATCTAAACTAGATTTCCATATGTATCTGGGTCAGTTTCTCAATTTTTTTTATTGTGTTCTTTTGGTCTTTGTATTCCTGTGTGCCAATACTGACTATTAAATTAGAAAGTCTTTATAACACATTGTAATGTGATATGTTTCCCCATCATCACTGTTCTTCTTTTTCAGGGTTTTCTTCCCTTTTCTTGTTTCTCTAAATGAACTTTCTAATCAATTTGTGCTTATAAGCAGTGCTCTTAATCAGGGATGTATATCAGAAGCATCTGCAGAATTTTTTTTTTAAAAGAAAAAAAATACTTGGCCCTACTGCAGACCTAGTGTATCTCTTGGCATATGGTCTGGGTAGGTACATTTTGATAAAACTCTTCAATTGATTCTAGTAATCACATTTAAGAGAAAATCGTCTCTAAAACATGATATTGAAGTTATACATGAAGACTACCTTCATGATTTATTTTCCTTTATGTTTTCTGGACCTTAGTTAATGACTACACCATTACTCAGTTACTAAGCTAGAAATCTCGAACACTTCTTTACTCCTTCCTCTCCCTTAACTTTTTCTATTTTCTGTTAATCACCAAATCCAAATTTTACTTCAAAAATATCTGTCTCCAAATCTCAAACTCCAATGACCTTCACCATCTTTCTCACAGATTGTTGCAGCAGTGTCTCGGTTGATTGACATAAGCTCCTCATACTGCAGTCCATCACGCACACTGCCTTCAGTGACTGTTCCTTCAAAACAGGTTGAGGTTGTCAGTTCTTTGCTAAGTTCAACCACATTACGTTGGCATATTAGGCCTTTTATTCTGAGATCCCAGCCTCCTTTTCTGGCCTTCATCCCTGCCATTCCACACCTCACATTGACTATTTCTATTACACTGCATTTCTCAGTAGTAGATTGACACCAGACCTAGTAGTTCTATGTATTTATGCTTATGGTTTTCTGCACTTTGAAACAATCCACCATTCCTTTTAGTTGATTGGGTGACTCTCAGCTTTCAATATGCAATCCAAATGTATCTTTTTGATAATGCTGATTTTAGTCATCCATTCAGAATTAGTTGCCCCATCCTCTTTATTCTCATATAACTTTATCTTTATAATGTGATTTACATGAGTCTAATCTCCCAGGAATTTCACTTTTCAGCATCATCCAGGATGGGTGGAAAAAACATGGCTTTTCATGTTTTTCTAGCCTCTAGTACAGTGCACAACCCTTAAATTTTTGTTCAATGAATAAAAAAATTAGTCTGTTCTGTTTGAAATAGAAGACATAATAGTGGCCAGCATGTTCTGTTATTGAGATCTCTTGTTCATTTTGCTTTCTGTAATCAGTCTACCTAGACTTTGTTCTCTGTATTTAGTAATTCCTTACCTCTCTGAAGATCCATGTATAATACCCATAGTTGTAATTAGGTGTCTCTCCGTCTTATCTCTACATTGATATCTACCTATTTTCGAAGTTCTGTCTTGGTTCTAAAAATAGATGCTGTTTTATAGAAAAATTTAGGATTTCTAAATTAATTACAGTAAAATTCACAAAAAAAGTCTACCTGATTATTAAATTCTTTCATAATTCTGTACACAATGAAGTACTAATTCAGAAGATGACCTAGGATAGAAGACTGAGTACTATAGGAGCCAAATTATTTTAAAGCTATAATAATTATTTTCTTTTGTTTTTCCCTCAACTCTATGGTTATGCTGTAATCTCTGAAACCATTAAATGTGATAACTTGAAAAAAAGGGAGGGAGTCATATTAAAAATTTTTTTTTAAATTTCTTCATAGTAAAAGCGTATAAAATACTTGGAGGAATCCAGTTGTCAAATTTTAATATATTATTTTTAAAAATCAATTTAAAAGCATAGATTAATAGGATAATTAATATATCTGAATTACCAAATAACTCCATATTATTTTATATATTTTAATATTAAAAGTAAAGCATTTATTATTGTTTTTGTAATGCAGAAATTCATTTTATAGATATCAGCTATATGAGTTCTTCATTTGCAAACTATCTGAAGTATTGATTTCTAACTATTTCATCATTGTATATATCATAAACTAGATAAAGAGCTGTGATGATAAAAATATTTTATAAAAATGTTATAAAGAGGCATGAGAACTATATTCTTCACTACTGCTATGTTTATGTCTTATTCCAACTTTTGGATAATATTAAGGCTTATTTTGTTGTAAGTTACTTCATCTACAATCAAGGAAAAGAAAACCTTGTGTTGTATATGGCTTAAATTTGAAATTATATATATATATATATACTATTTTAAAAATTAAAAAAAATTTTAAACTATGGTTCTAAATCACTAAGGGGTAATGATGTGAAATTTTAAAATGAGTTTATTACATAGTATTTAATCACTTTAAAGTGATTAAAGTTTTTTTTCCCCGTTGTTAGGCATATTTTCACAATTTAAATTAATGAATTTTATTGTAAATTTTTCTCTCAAAGGTTTCTTTCTTAAAAATCAGGCAACGTAAATTGCATGTCCCTATGATACCCATTGTTTGGAAAACTAATGTTCCATCTCCAAACCCAAAAGTATTTCAGAACAGTATTAGAATAGTATTAGAACCAATGCTTTGTCATATATTGTTTTAAATATTTAAGGAAAGTAAGTATTTTTAACTATTCAGATTATGTATGACAACTTTATTTCAAGACAAATATTTTAAAAGATGTTATTAAAACTGAAACAGCTCATAGTGTCACCAGGCAAAGTATGAGTAATGGATTGTTTAAAACATTAACATTAAAATACTTAATTTATATAAATATCAATGAGTTCCACTGTTTACTTACAAGTATTTAAAAATGCTGTTTATTTAAGTAATGACCACTTTTATGGAGAAAAGTGTTAACTTTTATGTTAACTTTTTTGCATGTTATCTGTATGGAACACTTAAAAGCTAGCATTCATGTTTATATTTTATTCTACATTTTTCTTCTTATACATTATTAGTAAATTGTAAGATTGGAGACCTATTGACCTAGATAAATATGTACAGAGCTTGGCCTCTGAGTTAATTAAATATGAGTTAATAATATATTATAAGGAAATTATTGTCCTTATTACAGTTATTAGGTAGTTACTCAAATTATAGCTTCAAAGTAATGCAGAGCATGGAAAACTCAGGATTAAATTATGCATTTGAACCTTAGGCCAGCTTTTACTGTAGAGATGGTTTGCTGCTAAGAGAGAAATTGTATGTCATTGAAATTAAATGCTTTTCTGGGGATGGAAGGTTCCAGTTTTTAATGAAATTACTGAGTGTGGTGTAGTGAAATGATTAAAATCTGTATTCCGGGAATGTGGCAGGGAAAAAAAATCAATAAGTGCTAGCACAGCTTTGCTGCTCAATGTGAATCCTGAGAATGAAGTAAACTATTACAAAAATAATAATTAAAAACATATCAGCACATTAATTTATTTAGCATCAGTCTCCTAAGACATCATCTTCACTAATTTTTAGCATATATTTTACTATGTAATGAGCACCCTTCTTTTCAGATATCCCTGTTAGACAGCCAGTATTTCTGCCCTTCCCCCAGTGCTCTTGCATTGCAATCATTGTACTTGCACTTATTATGTTACAAATGACCGAGGTAGGCTGACATTCTCAGTGCATGCAAAAAGGACCTAGTCTGCCAGGCTTTTTTTTTTCCCCCTAATGAAGCAGCTTTGTGAAATCTCCCCATGTGTTAATACTAATGAAGATCCTCCAGCACAATTAAAATCACAGCCAGTGGCTGAAGAAGAAACATAAAACAATAGCATCTTTTAAGATACACTTATCCATATATGTATGTATAAAATATACATATATTGTCAAATTATTCTTTAGCTTAATTTTTCATTTGTCATAGTGAAAATTAATTCATGAAATATTTAATTGTATTAACTTTGAGAATTTAATGTGTTTGAGTGAAGAAGTACCTCAATGAAATTATTTTTAAAACTACCTATCTTCTTGGATGATAGAGTGTTATGAGGTTATGGATTTTTTTTTTTAAACTAATTTTTAGAAGCTATTCTGTGGGAAGGGTGCAGGAGGAGGGAATAGGGTATAGTTTACTGTTAGGTTAGCTTTGGTTGCATGAAGTGAGAAGTGAGGAAAAAAGTGGAAGGGTTAAAAAAACAAAGTTGGAAGAGATTCTGGGGATAGACAAATAGCATAGCATATGTGTGGTTTAAAGTTGGAGCAATGGGCTACCAATCTTAGCTTGATTTTTAAGTAAGTGTTCAAGTCCCACAGTATTTTTTTTAATCTCTCAGAAATAAAAAAAAAATACTATCGAGATTATTTTACAGGTTTTACATATAACTTAAAAACAATTTACTAATTTAATAATCTTCATTTAAATTTTAACTCAATGCATAAACATTATTGCCAGTTTGACCGTGGAAGGGCAGTAGCGTTTTATTCCGGGAACATCTTGGCGTGCTGATTTTTGAGTGCCGAATTATCGACGAATTCTCGGCATATTAATTTAGTTGGCATAGTAGACAAACCAAATTCTGAGTTTACGGGCAGAAAGTTTATTTGGAGATGGTTTAACCTAGGTGCCCTATTTTCCAGTTTAAGGTTCTTGTTTTTTTTTTTTAATAGTTTTCAATCATGTTTTGTCGTCTTTTTTAAAATGCCAAGCAAAACATTTAACTTTCTTAACTTTTTCCTGGGGCAAGGAACGGTACAAACTCAAAGCTACAGTATTCTTGGAAGGAAGAAGCAAACGCCTCCCTTGGATCTTTTAGGAGCTGATAGGTCATTTATTATTGGAACTGAAATGGTATAAACAATTCTCTCTCTTTTTTTCCTTGTTAACAGCAACTTTCATTGTTAGAGAGAGAGGAGAGAGAGAAGCCTTGTTGGTTGACGTCACTTGGTTCATGAAGCCTTCGCCTAGAAGTGAAGCGCTGAACAAACCTTGAGAAGAATCATCTCCTGCTTCAATCTGCTGCTGGATAGGAACTAATCAGAGCGAGAGAGGCGGAAGACGGAGGAGGAGGGAGTCAAAAGCTTTCCTGATCACCGATTTGTCCTCCACTCCAACTCTATACTTTTCTTGCAGAAATAATAGAAATAAGGAGGTGGTAGGGTTTCCAAAAACAAAAATCGTAACCTTCAACCATCTGGGGAAGGCACAAACCCCATCTACCGCAACTCTCCGCTCGAAAGTAAAGGTGAGTTTAAAATCCTCGGGTCTCGGGTGCGGGTGAAGATGAAAATCCCAAGTCTTTTACCAGCCGATTGAAACAGAATAGGAGAAACTACGCTCCAGCGAGCTACGAAGACTCCGGAGTTGTTCATCTCGCGGCGCTGGTTCTGCCCGCCCTGCCGTAGCTGTTTACCCCCGCCGGTCGGTGTGTCTCTCTTTGTTGTGAGGCTGGAAGGCTGGGGAGGTTCTCAGGGTCCCGAGTGGAGTTTAGGGGAGGAGGATGTGGAGGTGTGCGGTCCTGGGTGGAGGAGGGGGGGTGCTGGTCTCAGGAGAACGTAAACTTTATTCCTAGCTGCCTGTGCGGGACTTCTGTGGTAGGACCGCGGGCCATATTCCCCAGCCTGGCCGCCGCGCCTCCCCCGACCCCGGTTGGCGCTGCCGCCGTGAGTCGGCCTCCTTTGTGCCGGGCACCCTTCTCGGCCTCCTTGGCTTCGCGTCTTTTCCTTCCTGCTTTTCGGCATCACTAGATCAGGTCACCGCCAACAGCTCTGCTTCTTAAAAAACAACCTCCGGCACTGTTGCGACTGCCATTCCTACCCCCAGAATATCCGCGGCTCCCCCTCCTCGGCGCCGGGGTAGTTTCTGGATAAGCCCCCCACCCCCCGTCCGCCTACTGCCCTTTTTTTGCCTCCGCCCCCTCTTGCCTCCCGAACTGATTAGCTGCGCCTGCCAACACCTCCCCTCCCCCCAATTCGGGCCTCTCTCCGGGTGTAGCTTGGCGCTCCAGAGTTTACAGAAAATGAGCTGAGATGGGGGTGGAGTGGGGAGAGGTGGGGCCCAGGTGGGACCGGGAAAAGACCTGGGTACCTGCGAAGATCTTTCTTAGTACGCAGAACGTTAGAGGAGCATTGCCATTTCTACAGTAACGTCCGTGAATCAGTCTCTCATCTCCTAGCAGTTTTCCGGGAACAACCTCTAGTTCTCAACTCTTTTGCTTTCCTCTTCTTTAATCTTGGCGTTTCCTCCGTTTTCTTTCGCGGCTGAAAGTAGTTCCACGAACCCCTGAATTGGGGTTTGGAAAAGGAAGTGTTTGAAGAGTGAGAACTGGCCTTGCTGCTTTGAAATTTTCTCTTCTTTTCTTTCTCCCTCTATATTTATCTTTTGTGTGTTGCTTCCTTTTAAAGAGAGAAGCAGCTGCAGTTCTTGGCCGAGTTGAAATTTATCCCTTTGTGTATATTACAATATCCTCCATTTTTTTTTCCCTTGCCCTCTAAACAACAAGCGTTTCGCCATCTTGGGCAATTTTTATTCCCAAGTCTCTCTTTTTTATTTTTGAGGAAGGGGAGGAATCTCTGGAAAGGCAAAAAGTATGTCTGCATAAGGCTTAAAGTTTAGGGAATGTTGGGGGGGGGGCAGTGACGTCATATAAACTTTACAGAGAAATTTTCCCAAAAGTATTTTTTTGGTTAATTATTTTTTCTATTTTAAAAGGCTGTATAACTTACATGTTAAGGACAAGTTGTGTTACTTATTTGTTCTGCTCTCAAAATGAATCCTTACATTCTACATTTTATGTTTTGGTAACAGGTGGGAAATTGTGTGCAAAAAAATGGTATAAACTTTTATTGTGGCATTTTGTGTTCATCTAGCTTTTTTCTATTCCTTAAAGGTTTCAAATGTTTTTTCTAACCAGTCTATTCCTTATATTATTTGCCTCACTCTTTGCTGTGGATTTTTCTTTTATCAGCTTGGTTAATTTTCATATCTACTTTAGATTATCTAGCTCCCATTTTGCAATTAAATATTTTGAGTTTTACGTATTACTTTACACTTTGAAGAGGTATAACCAAGTTTATTTAAATAGCTAACTATTGAAAATATTTGGAGATACTGAATACTTTTAAAATTTAGCAGCAGATATTAAGTCAAAACGATTGGCGAAAGTGTAGTTAGTGTTTAAAAGGCAGAAATAATTTTAAAAGGTGTTTTGTAACCTCTGGCTAGAAGCTCTTTGTCGGCCATTATGAAAATATAAACAATAAAAACCAATGTTCTTTAAATTTGCTTCTCAAAAATACTTTTACACCTCAAAAAAGTTCTGCTGATCACATGATCAAACTTAATGATACACGGACTAGTATATAAATAAGAGGCACTGTAAATTGAATGGAAAAGTGGAATTCTGTTGCCTGTAGTTATTTCCAGTGAGCATATTTACATCTCTTCTAACAAGGACATGAAACTGTCTGTATTTAATTTGCATTCTCTTTGTCTTCTGGGTTGGGGAAAAACATTGACTACAATTAACTCAAAAAAGCTAATAGAAACAGTTCTGAATGCATTAAAAAGGTTTGTCTAACACAAAAATCTTATGTGGTATGTGCTATATGTTTTTATATCTGTAGCAGTCTTCTTTGGTGTTATTTGCTATTTACCTAAGAATTTGCTTTATGTAAAATACTATATAGAAAGCTAGACTGGATTCAGTGGCTGCAATTTATGAGAATTGTAGGTAGATGAAAAATGTTTAAATAGTTAAAAGCACATAGAACAGATGGTTCTAAATTATACACGCAACAAAGGACTAGAAGATTTGGCAGATTATAAATGGCGAGCAACAGAGGATAAGCAGTTTAAGAAAATGGTAGTTAAGTACATTTGATGTCTCACACCTCTTGTAAACATTATACATATTGTTGGTGCCATATAATAATTTAGACAGCATTAAAGCACTTGTATTTTTTCAGATAGGAAAAAAGGTAAGATTTTACATATGTTTGGAATGAGTGCTTGAATGTAAAATTATTTTTAGCTTGAAGTCACAAATGAGTTGTGTTTTTGGTTTTTTAGGAAATCAGGTTGTTTTGCTTTAAAAAGTTATTTATGAGAAATTAATACTGTATTCATGTGATGTTTGTGGAGTGATAGTAGGTACATATTTTAGAATACGAAAAATGGTGTCTACTTTTCTCATGTTGAACTGGTGCTGCATTAATAGCAACATTTACTCCTTCAAACACTAACGAAAAATACTTTTAGAATGTTCATCTTGGAAATGCATTTATTAGAATTTAGTATTTACTAAATACCTACTAAATGAAGCAAGGCTTGACCAGCATCGCTTTTTGAACCCCCGTAACATGATTATGATGATTTTACGTGATGAATATAGTTTGCTCTCAATTTTAAATTGTAAAGTTTGTAATGTAGTTTTTGTCTTTCTTAAAGAATCTGAGTATTAAATTTAGCTTTTTCAAAAAATTAGAATAACTTATTCAACTTGGCAGAAATTTGTTTTTATTTTTACAAGTCTTTTATTTAAAATGCATATGAGACTGTAATGGAAACCTTGGAATTTTAATTCTGTTGCCCTTTCTCCCATTTCTTTGTTTGCATATTTATTATAGAACTGCAGTGTAGAGGAGCAGATGTTTTGCCAAACATCCTGATGTGTTGCTTTTTCTTATGGGAGTGCATAACTGTTCCTTCTGATGCATCAACTTGACAGCTGGTTGATTTCATGGAGCTGCTAAGAAGCCATTAGTGGTGTCATTGAATTGAAACAGAACAGTCACTCTCAGCTTGAACTGCAATTGTTAATGTCTTTGTTGCTACTTTTGTGTTACTATACAAGATGTAGGATATCACAGTTGCAAGAAAGTTCATGTTTTCTGTCTTATCTCCTTGAATTAGTGAAAGTATATGCTGCAACTTGATTACTTTAGAAAATATTTCTCAAAGAGATTTTAAGTTGTCATTTCTGAGTTGTATCCTGGCTAAAACTACCAAAAGAAGAAATATGACTTAGCACTAATAAAGTAATATGTTAATTTTTATCCCTAAATGAAATTAAATCATCAAGGTTTAGTGGTTTTTTAATATACTTGATTTTCTGAGGGATTAATTAAATGATCTATTTAGATATTTTAAGGGTTTTTTTGTTACTTAAAATTTATTTCATACCATGAAGTTTTAAAAATACTGTGCTTTATTTCATAAATATTGACTCATTTTGTTAACTGTTTCTTTAAACTTTTGTTGTAGAATTATTTTCTTAATAACCAAAAGCAGAAAGAAAGAATTATTGAGAAAATTGGAAGTTTGCATTTAATTTTCCTTGATAAAGGGCCAAAATAATATTAAAGCACAAACTATAATCTAAAATATGTTACAGTAGTCATTTAATTATTTTAATATTGAAAATGTTTTTATTGCTCTAATAACTTTTTATTGGTGGTTTTAACTACTAAACTGTTACTGAAATGATGTTAGTGCATCCCATTGGTGCTTATTTGTTTTCTACTTTTTCAGATTATTTGCATGATTTGGGGGGAGAAGAAGGAAAGGAGGGAGGAAAGAGGAAGAATGAAGAGAGCTAATCCTAAGAGAGAAAACATTTTTAAAACTTTGTGTAAGAAAGTTTTTAGGATGATAGGATTTAAGGATAGAATATAGTTTATCTCTCAGTGAAGAAATCTTTTATAGTTCCAATGTTTGTCTTTTAAATTTTTAAATATTAAAGTACATTAGAAATTTAAACAGTTCTTGAAAGAGCACTAAATGGATAACATTTAAAATGAAATAGCTTGCCTTTTTTAAAAATAAATGTTTAAAATGTGAAATCAATGATGAGAGTGTATAATTTGCTTAGATTAATTCCCATTAGATATTTCATACAATATAAACAAATGTTAAACACTTATTATTCCTCTTAGTGATTTCAAATTAAGATTTCCTGAGATCATAAGTTTATAGAGATGCTTTCCTTTTAAATAGATTATATATCCCAGAGACTAAAGCTAAGATTTATATGCAGATAAATTTGCTTTCTCAACACATTTTATATAAAAGCCATTTAATTCCTTTAAAAAACCAAACAAGCATTACTTTAGTCTGTGATTCAATTTTTAAGACATATTTACTCATAACACATTTGTGTCAAGGCAGATATTCATATAAATCAAATTATGGTAAATTTAGTTGTATATTAAATGTAAGCTATTTGTTAATGGAATCTCAGTGATTAATCCCATTTCAGAGATAATATAATTTTAATTATAGTGTAAATAAGCATTCCACAATTTAAATGGAAATTTGTAGGTGTAGATTTCTTAAAGGAATATAATTTTGAACAAGTTATAAAAAAGTTCATACCTTCATTCATAACTTTTTCTGTTGGCCATATTAACTTTGAAATTACAGGTAGTAATATACTAAGTTCATTTACAATTACATGTGGAGTAATAAAATTTGGGTAACATCTTTGCTAAAAGCAGGGAAATTAAATTAATTTACTTGGTTTTCAAATCCATTTGAACAGTTTTCATTTGTAGCAAGTTATGATGGAGTTTGAGATATAAAGAATTTAATATTCCTGATATTAATAAAAAATTTAAACATTGAGTTTTAAAAATATAGGCTTTATAACAAAGAGGTAAAAATATAGTTTTTTATTTCACATATTTAATATTTAACTATGTAAGATAAGACGTTTTCAATTTGTTTTAAAAAATAAAGTTAATGCTTTTGAAATACTTTTTATCATTTATGATATTTGGTTTGTACTTTGATTTTGGAATTCCTTTCATTGAAATGAATATAATCAATTATTAGGGATAGAATAATAATGAAGGTAATATATAGGTAAGAAACTTTACTGATTTTGTATGTGAATTTGTATATGTGTAAGAAAAAGAAGCATTTAGTTTGAAGACAACTATTGCATTTGTACTTCAACTATGTATAGACATAATTGTCTGTTTTCTCTCCTTAACACTTTTCCACAAGCATGCACTCATTAATCAAAGATGGTGCACTCCTGCTGAGGGCAGAGAGGTTCATCAAATTGGCAGTCAGTTTGGTGTAAAGAACAGTGTGCTGAAGCTCTTAACTTGCTGGGACATAAATAAATCTAAGGTCTGTGTATGCAAACCCTGGAGGTTAATACTGTATAATTCAATGTCCTGTCTTTGTTTTTATGATTGATGTTTTTAAATGGTGGAAGCTTGATGCAAGTCTTCTAGTAGGTGAGGTCTGACAATCGGATTGGCTGAAGTAAGAAAGCATTAGGTTGTCAAAAGGACTTTGAGTATGCTGCAGAGATTTTGATTTTCTTTTCTCCTACAAGATCATTGTCATATTGCCTGAGCTGTTATAGGAGTGTTCCAATGATTGACATCTCCTGCTGTGATAATGGACCTAGTGCATGAAATGCCAATAGTTTGGTCCTATTTGTTCAGAAGCTTACTGCTATTTGTATCCTTAACAGAGCTAACATGTAGAACAAGCAAAACTACTGGGATTTCTCTGTAGAAATAGTGCTAGGATTTCGCTTTAACATGAATCGGTTGCATATTCATAATTTAAGAACAGCTGGTTACAGCAAGTACTTAGTCATTTTCAAGCTATTATAAACCATTCTATTCACACATGGATCCTGTGCTTATTGGATATATATATATTTTATTATTATTATTATTATTGATCTACCTACATTTAGAATCTGGTCATTGCTGCTCCTGAAGCTCCTCATTTTAGCTGTGCTTGCAACATAGAACAGCTTCAATTTTAAATATTTAATTTAAACTAAATGCTATATAAAATGAAGAAGCTTTGAAGGAACCAAGTGTAAATGGTCACTAATATGTCATATATTTCATCTTAGCCCCCAAAATCTAGATTCTAGACTGTTGTGATTTTTTGAAAATATTTTATGATTTTGCCCATAGATAAATACCTGAATTATCTTTGATTAAAAATATTATTATATTTTGCTAGTTATATATGATTTTAGGAAATAAAGCAAAATAGCATGTAAAATAGTATCTTCTAATGTGTTGAAAAGTGACAGGATTTCTAGCTTATGAAATAGAATAATGTTAATCACCCTGAAACTATAAAGTTACTCTAAATTTTTAGAAGAAATCTAATGAAGAATCTCTTGCTTTTGGGGTCACTTCTGAAATGTTAAGCTTAGCTAAACTGTTGTGGTATTTAAATGGTATGTATTAAGCTAGTCTAACTACATGTTGCCACTTGTGAATAAAAGAAGAGAGGAGAAAAGCTCTCTATCCTAAGCTTTGAATATAAAGAATGGCAGGAGAAAAGGCTAAATGTGATTTCAGATATCTTTGTAGGAAACACAGGGAGCCATACATTGATTTGTGTGTGTTAAAATAGGCAGATACCTGAGCAGTTTACGTTGATGCCATTATACAGAGCTTTCCCACAAAACATGCTGTTTTTGGTTCACATGTGCATGCATAAGTTTTTCCCCTCGGTGGATGATGAAGTAGCTCTTAGCTCTTCAAGGCTGAGAACCAGTCCTGAGAGTGCATTTTACACCTTCTTAGATTCACAAATGTCTGGATATATTGGTACTATAACAGAATATATGCAGCCAAATTTAATCTAGCTGATAGTAGGTTGTATTTTTTACTAAACAGTAAATTCAGAGGTTATTAAAAGATGATGTATTGTTTTAGTTTTGAGTTGCATCGGGTCATAACTATATATACATGCAGTCAACTTGTTGTTATTTGAGGTTCCGTTAGTCATTTTGTGAGACATTCTGTACTTTTTTCCTCTCCCTTTTGTCCATTGTCTTTTCAGTTATTTCCTTGCTCTTTAGCATTTCATCACAGCATAAGCAGAGAAAATAAAATCCAGATCACATTGATTTCCCTACCTCCCCAACTACTTGAAAGGTCAAATGGAAAAAGTTCTTAAGTTTTGGCAAAAATGAGGGTTTGGGATTTTGTTTACTCTTTTTTTTGTTGTTTCTCATTACAGTAGAAAATTATATTGCTTAAACAGGTAAATATATTAATGAAAAAGAAGAATGAACTCAATTTTGTAAATATTAGTAACCCAGCAAAACAGTAGAAAATTTAGTGATTGCTTAAAAAATGAATTTATTCAGAAAGTGCAACACAGGAGAATTACAGGTTTTTAATACATTTTTACTGTTCTAGTATTAATAATAGAGAAAAGGGAGCTGCTCCTTTCATTCATAAGTTTATATTGAATGCTGTTTCAAGCATGTCCTTGGAGAGCTATGAATATGTTTGTAAAAAGCTCATTCTAGGAGAAAAATGACTTGTGGTTGGAATAATTAGAAGAGGCTTTTGCTTTAGGTAGCATCCAATTAGACCAAGAGGAATGAGTCAACTTGGAATATTCAGTGATCAAGAAGAAAGAATCCAGTAAAAGAACAACAGCATACGTCCCTTATTGAAAAAACTAAATCCGTTGAATATCTGCAGTGGTTTTGCAACCTTTTTAAGGTCATGTCATCCCTACTGGTTTTCCCCCACAGGTAGAGAAAATACCAGAGACATTCCCTTTCTCCTTTGCTTAAAATTAACTGCTGGCTTCCTTTGGAGAGGGTGGTTAATCAGTTTCAAATCATCTATTCCAAGGGTAGACTTGTTTGTGGAGGCCAGGTTAAAACCAACAAAACTGCCCCTTCTGGTCAGTCATTCAAAATCTTGTTTTGTGTGAAATTGACTAGATCTATCCCCTCCCTTCTCCCTGGTTCTTTTTCTGTGTTTTTGTAAATATTATTTTCTTGAAACCTGATTCCTAATCATACATCCTAAGAAGATTGAGCAGAGAGTAGAGGAGACGTTCCTTCTTGTCCTTTTCCTCTATTTTGTGTTCAAAGGGGACTCGTGGCTCCTACTCAAAAAAACACTTTTAGTTCTTTAGTTCCTTTGAATGAATGGAAAAGACAGCCAGATGGACTGGACTGACAATAATAGGTGTATAGATCCTATTACTTATATGTCCATACAATGGATAAAGGGAGTATCTGTCACAAGGTTTCCACAATCACAGCTTAAAAGCTATATAGTTATACAGTCATCTTCAAGTTTCAAAGCGATTGGATTACAGTTCAGCAGTTGCAGGTATATCCCTCTAGCTACTCCAGTACACCCAAAACTAAAAAGAAATGTCTCTCTGCAGCATAAGAATAACCTCCAGAGTAACCTCTCCTCTCTGTTTGACATCTCTTAGCCACTGAAACTTCATTTCTCTTACCCCTTGTGGTCATGAAGTCTTTCTCAATCCTGTGATGCCAGGGCCAGGCTCATCCACAGGAGTCATGTCGGATGTTACTAGGGAGATTTATATCCTGGGAGTCATGTCACATGTAGCAGGGAGGGCCTGGATCCAACTGCAGAGCTGGCTTAGAGAGAAGCAGAATCCCTGCTTAATAACACCAGTACTAAGCTCCACTAAAAATAGACATTTTATTAAAAATAGAGTATAGTAAACGAAATATTTTTAAAAATTTGAAACAAATGTACAAAAAGATCTTTTATAAATGTTTTGGCCAAGGACAATAATTTTCAGTGAGCACAGAAACTTGGAGCTAGAAGCTGTAGTTCTTCCTAATTTATTATTGCTGCACTAACATTTTTAAATGAAATTTGTTTCATTTTATTTGAAATAATTGTATGAACATTTATTTGCAAGAGATGTGTTAGAAGAAAACTTAATCTTGTATGATTATATGTTTGAGGTCAAAGGGAGAAATAAGTGGAGATAGAAGTCTGCCTAGTGTCTGAATTCAGAAAGAAACTATACTTGCTATCTTTTCTGGTTTACATGATGACCTGGTTGTTAAAACATTAATTCTGCACTTCCTTAAGATGAGCAGTGTTGTTATGTAATTAAAGCCTCTTGGAAATTATAGAGATTTTCCCCCCTAGTATTCTAAATATTAGCATTAAGTTCCTTTGCATTGTCATTAACATTTTCAGCAGTTTTTAAGGAAATAATTCTTATCTATAATAATTTTGGAGTGATTTGATGAATAAAGTTGAAGGTTTAGAGGAGTGATGTAAAGAGTATTCAGTTGGTCCAGGAAGATAATATGTAATATTTTGGCCATTATGATAATAGCTCTCTTTTCTCTCCTTCCTCCTCTAGAAATCCTGTTCGTGGGTGTAGTTTCCAAAACTTAAAAAAGAGAAGAAATGATTTAAAGAACACATAAACATTTTTGTAGTATATAAGCAATGGAAGGGTAGCAGCAAGGCATATGCAGGAGATGGGGAAAAAACCTGAATAGACTGTGAAAACTTTTACACAGTTTTCTTGAAGGAAATACTCTGTGACATAATACCTTGAATTTGACCATTTTCATTTTAATATAAAAGATAACTTTTGTGGAATAAGACAGTTTTTGCAACTTAATACAAATATTTTATTCTGTACAAGTAGCATTTATTATTTTACAGCTGAAGTCTAGCAGGCAGCAACTTAATTAATTACATGTACCTGTATAAAAATTCATGTTTGTTTCTCTATTTGTAATCTTAACACTTCATAAACAAACTAAAAATAATCCTATGGTCACCTTAGGGAATAGCTAAAAATCATTTATTTATTTCTCATGCTTAGTACTGTTGTCACCTGCAAACAGTTACTTATTAGAGAGTAGTGATTAGTTAATGTAAATTGATCATTAAATTGAGAACAGGAATAAGGCAAGCATCTATTTCCTAATAACTAGAAATGACAGAAACAGTTCAAGGAATGCAGAAGTAAGATATGTGACCCACATGCTCAAGGAGTGAACAATTTATTTAGGGAAAAGGATTTACATGCAATGAAGTCTCATCATATGTGATTTTAACTTAGGGAATTTCAGTTATTCCTGTTGGAAAAAAAAAGTTGTGGGTGGGGAGAAAAAGCAGTTTAAATAACCATCATTCACCCAATGAACTTATGCTCCAGGCATGGTACATGAATCTACCATTCTGTCTGGTAGTCTGTAGCCTGATTATTCTCACAGTTTGAGCATCTTACACTAAGTGTAGCTCTTATGTTTTAGTATAAATTTTTTTTGTATAATATTTTTTCTATATCATGACTCATAATGCAGACCAGCAATAGGCATCTCAATCTCAACCAGATAAATGGCACCTAATTTTTGTTGTTTTTTTATTGTGATAACATATATATAACAAAATTTGCCATTTTTAATTGTACAATTCAGTGGCATTAATTATATCTAAAATGTTTCATCACCATCCTTTACCAAAACTTTTCATCACCCCAAACAGAAACTCTACTCACTAAGCAGTAATTCCTCATTTCCCCTTTGTGCCAGCCTCTGCTAACCTCTTATCTACTTTCTGTATCTATGAATTTGCTTAGTGAGTGGAACCATACAATTTTTATCTTTTTGTATCTTGCTTATTTCACTCGGTATAATGTTTTCAAGCTTCATCCACATTGTAGCATGTTTCAGAACATCATCCCTTTTTAAGGCTGAATGGTATCCGTTGTGTACGTATACTACATTTTGTTTATTCATTTGTGGACACTTGAGTTGTTTCTACCTTTTCGCTATGAACCATGGTGTTCAAGTATCCATTTTAGTACCTGCTATCAGTTCTTTTGGTATATATCAAAAGAGTGAAATTGCTGGGTCATTTGGTAATTCTGTGTTTAACTTTTTGAGGAATCATCACACTGTTTCCATGGTGATGATCCCATTTTTTTACATTCCTACCAACAGTGCATGAGGGTTCTAGTTTCTCCATATCCTAGTTAACATTTGTATTATTATTTTAATAATAGCCCTTTTGGTAGATGTGAAGTAGTGTCTCGTAGTTTTGATTTGCATTACTCTAATGGCTGATGATGTTAACATCTTTCCATGTGCTTATTGATCATTTGTATATGTTCTTTGGAAAAATGTCTGTTCAAATCCTTCACCTATTTTTAAATTGGGTTCTTTGTCTTTTTTTGTTGTTTCCCTCCTATACGCTGATATTATAAACTCTTTGTACAAGATCCATACCTTTGATGTAGTGCATGAAAGAACTTACTTATATCTATTGTGTTAATTGGTAGGATACATGGCTTTATACAACCCCTTTCAATCATGCTGACCTTCAGTGTGGCAATATTACTAAGAGACCCACTAATGAACTGTCTTAACTTCTATCCACTCCCTTACATTTAAGTTCAACCTCTTTAGCTAACCATCTACCCATCTCTAGCTTCCATGTATCTGTAGGTCCCCTGTATTCTGTATTATAAGCATTTACCATGGTCATAAAAGTGAAATCAAACATTATCTATCCTTTTGTGTCTGGCTTATTTCACTCAGCATCATGTGCTCAAGGTGTCATGTGATTCAGGACAAATTTTGTCTTACTGCTGCATACTGTTCCATCGTAGGTATATACTGCATTTTGTTAATCCACTCATCTGTTGATGGGAACTTGGATTGTTTCCATCTTTTGGTGATTGTGAATAATGCTGCTATGAACATTGGTGTGTAAATGTCTGTGTCACTGCTTTCAGCTCTTCTGGGTATATACTGAGTAGTGGTATTGCCAGGTCATAGGGCAACTCGATACTTAGTTTTCTAACAGACTGACTGTACCATTATACATTCCCACCAGTAGTGCATAAATGTTCCAATTTCTCCACATCCTCTCCAACGTTTCTAGTTTCCTGTTTGTTTGGGGCAGCCATTCTTATTGGTGTGAGATGGTATCTCATTGTGGTTTTGATCTGCATTTCCCTCATAGCTAAAGAAAATGAACATCTCTTCATGTGCTTTTTAGCCATCTGTATTTGCTCTTCAAAAAAATACCTATTCATATCCTTAGCCCATTTCTTAATTGCTTCGTTTGTTCTTTAATTGTTGAGTTGTATGTTTTTTTATGTTTACAAGATATCAACCTTCCTCTGATATATGATTTCCAAATATTTTCTCCCATTGAGTTGGCTGCCTCTTCATCTTTTCAAGCAACTGCTTTTGAGGCATGAAAGCAGATGATTTTGAGGAGTTCCTATTAATCCATTTTTTTTTCTTTTGTTGCTTGTTCTGGGGTGTATAGTTTAGGATGCTACCTCTTATTACTAGGCCTTGAAGATATTTCCCTATATTTTCTTGTAGGAGTTTTATAGCGCTGGTTTCTATATTTAGGTCTTTGACCCACTTTGAATTATTTTTTGTATAGGGTGTAAGGTAAAGGTCCTCTTTCATTCTTTTGTCTATTGATATCCAGTTCTCCCTTGC